>VZUI01055721.1:0-22554 GCA_013401135.1 Cettia cetti | reverse complement strand
TTATATTTATATTTATATTTATATTTATATTTATATTTATATTTATATTTATATTTATATTTATATTTATACTTACATTTAAACTTACATTTAAATTTAGCATTTATAAAGGTGCTTTTTGGGATGTTTTAGCAAGATGTTGGGCTTCTCTGACACCTGTGCTTGGGTTTTTCTTTTGTTTCTGTATTGTTTGTTATTTTCTCTTTGTTAAACCTTCTGCTTTACAAAACACACCTGAAGAGCTATCTCCCAAAATTATTTTAAGCCATTCTAAGAAGTGCAAGACACCCTCAGAGAGTGATACAAGTGGCTAATAACACCCTGGCCAGGTGTTAAACTTTATCAGCTGTGGCTTTTTTCTTTTTTTTTTTTTTGGCATTACCAACAGAGCTGAGCCCACCCCGAGCTCACAATAAATATTTTCGCTTCTCACCTTCATCGTAGCGGCGCCTGGCCTCGGTGCCGGGCTTGGCCCTGGGCACGCCGTGGTACAGCCCCTCCCCGACAAAATCCGTGTAGAAGAGCATGAAAGTCATCAGGGCCATCCAGCTGCAGAGCTCGGCCACGAAGAGGCGGCGGATGACCCTGGGCACGCGGCAGCAGAGGCCGTGCAGCCGCGGCAGCAGCGCGCACAGGTTCCTGGCCGCCTGCAGCACCTGCCTGGCCCGGGGGCAGCAGCAGCAGCTCAGGGACAGCTTCGGGGACGGCTTTGGGGACGAGTCCTTGAGCGCTGCCCCGTCGGGGATGTCCCCTTGGGCCGCCTCCTCCGTCACGAACAGCGTGGCCAGCACGCAGCCGAGGAAGATGAGGGCCAGCAGGCTGAAGAGGCAGCTCTCCTGCCCTCCCAGGTAGGGCTCCAGGAAGGCCCAGTCGATGGCCGGCAGCAGGTAGCCGATGCAGCCGCCCAGGCTGATCATGAAGGCGTACAGGGAGAAGGCCTGGCGGCAGTTGTCGGGCTCCTGGAAGAGGTCGGAGAGCAGGGCCTCCAGCGGGGTGAAGCACACCTGGCCGCAGAAATCCAGCAGCCCGATGCCCAGGATGAGGAAGGCGATCTCCAGGGGCCGGGGCTCCAGGGCGCACAGGCCGGCCAGGCTGCCGGCGTGGGGGATGACGAACAGGCTGAGCAGCACGCCCAGGCACAGCAGCCAGATGAAGGGTCTCCTCCGGCCGTAGCTGCTGCGCCAGTGGTCGCTGGCCGAGCCGATCAGCGGCACAAAAAGCAGCCCGAGGACAGGGCCTATCCCTGGAAAGAGACAGGGCGGTGTTACACTGTGTGTGTGCGCTCTAGAAAGGGATCTTCCCTCAGTTTAGGGGGTTCCAGGAGGTCTAGAAAGGGATCTTCCCTCAGTTTAGGGGGTTCCAGGAGGTCTAGAAAGGGATCTTCCCTCAGTTGAGGAGGTTTCAGCAGGTCTAAAAAGGGATCTTCCCTCAGTTTGGGAGGTTTCAGCAGGTCTAAAAAGGGATCTTCCCTCAGTTTGGGAGGTTTCAGCTGGTCTAGAAAGGGATCTTCCCTCAGTTGAGGAGGTTTCAGCAGGTCTAAAAAGGGATCTTGCCTCAGTTTAGGAGGTTTCAGCAGGTCTAGAAAGGGATCTTCCCTCAGTTTAGGGGGTTCCAGGAGGTCTAGAAAGGGATCTTCCCTCAGTTTGGGAGGTTTCAGCTGGTCTAGAAAGGGATCTTCCCTCAGTTTAGGAGGTTTCAGCTGGTCTAGAAAGGGATCTTCCTCAGTTTAGGAGGTTTCAGCAGGTCTAGAAAGGGATCTTCCTCGGTTTGGGAGGTTTCAGCAGGTCACAGCTCCTGCAGGGATAACTCTCCATGCCCTTACTCACCCCCCTGCCCTCCAGGCTGCAAGGTTTAAAAAAACCCACAAATCCCAACCCCTCAAAGAGGTGATAAAAGCTGCCTACCCAAAACCATGGTCATGAACTTCTCCTCCACGCCCACCTCCAGCAGCAGCGGCGGCACGTAGGTGATGCCGGCGGCCAGGCACACCTCCAGCCCGAAGGTCAGCGAGTTGACCAGCAGCAGCTGGGCCCGGCGGCTCTGCAAGGACATGCTGTCCCCAGCCACGCTGCCCCGAGCCTCAGTGGCACAGGGCTGTGTCCTGCCAGCTGCAGAGCTGCCAGGGATGCCCCCCAGGCAAGGATGGGAGCTTCCCTTCCCCGGCTGCTGGGGAGATGCTGCTTCCCATTTTATCAACGGTGAAGGAACGGTCTTCTCCTCTTCCTCTTCCTGCCAGGGATCCCACTGCAGGCTGCCCCTGCTGCTCACAGCTTGTGGGCTGCGGGGAGAGAGCGTTAAAGGATTAGGAACCCCTTTAACCCCTTTTCCCCCAGAGGGAATGGGGTAAGACAGGGACGTGTCGCTGCTGAAAGGGACAGTCCCCACCCCAACAGGATGCAGGGCGGCTGGGAGAGGGGCAGCTTGAAGGATGGAAGCTCCATCCGTGCCAGGTTTGTCTCTGAGGGTTTGTGACAGGTGAGACAGGGGTTGGGAAAACCCAATCCTGCCCTCGAGGATCTGTCTGTCCTGTCCAGGCAGCTCCTCCAGATGGCAGAGAGACAAAGGGTTTGGGGTCTCCTCACAGGGAAATCACCCAAGGGCCTCCAAGGGTCAGGGCGGTGCCTGCAGGCACACGGGGTCACCTCCAGAGCCCACCACAGCCCTGCCTGATGGCCAGGACACCCCCCGTGCTGCTCCTCAGGCCCTGGGGAAGCAATCCCACCCCAATCCCACCTCCAGCCCCGGGATGGGGCACAGAGAACAGATGGTGCCTCCGTGGAGTTTCACAAACAAACCTGACCCACTTTAGCCTCATCTAACAGCGAATGGCAATTACCTTACTCATTAGACTGAGTCATTTATTTGCCCTGTAACTGCTCCCTTCTCTCCAGTTTCTCTGGAGGGGAGAGGCCACGGGATGGGGATGGGGCTGAGCAGCCAGGGCAGGAGGGAGCAGATGCCTCTCAGTCCCCAAAACCCTCCAAGGCCCCCAGCAAAATTTGCAAAGATCACCTGGGGGAGGTGGCCCGGTGAAATCAGTGCCCTCCATCACCGCACAGGTGTGTGCAGGCAGGTACAGACGGGAGAGTTTTGTCACTTTTCTCTCTCCTGGTGTCACCATCAGCTGATAACCCACGAGGGGGAGGCTGGGGGAGGCTGGCAGGGTGGGGATGAGGCTCAGCCATCAGTCCCTGCCTCTGAGCTCAGGAGCTGCCAGTGCCACTCAACAAACACCGATTATTCCCCTCCTGGGACCCTTCCCCTCCCCTCGATCCCTCCTTTCAACAACCGCCAACATTCAAACGCCTCGCCCAAGGTCAAATAGCAACAGAGGGGCAACAGCGACGCTTTTGCTTTAATCACCAGAGGAGGCTCCAAAGGACGGCCCCAGCCGGGCTGAGCATCCCTTCAGCGCGGGGCAGCGCCCACCCTGCTCGGCTGTGACACCGGAGCGGCTCCCTCAGGAGCTGCCCAGCTGCACCCTGCCCCGCGGTGGGGAATTGCAGCTCCAGCAGCACAAACCCGGGGGCTGTTCCCCGAGTCACAAAGGCAAAGTTACCCGAGCCACCCTGGCTCAGCCAGACCTCAAAGGGGGCGTGATGTGCACGGCCTGCTGTACCCCTGGAGAGCTCAGAGAGGGGGAGCTATCCCAAAATAAACCCCAAACATCGAGTAAAAGATGCCTCACACAGATTAGAAATTGTTTTCTTCCCTTTTACTGCTGTGGCAGGGCGCTGGGGAGGCAGCAGGGCTCTGTCCATCTGCCTGAGAATTCCAGCTTGGAGGCAGAGCTGGATTTTTATCTGCAGGTGGGAACAGACCTCTCCTCCCCCTGCACACCCTCCGAGGGCTTTGAGCAGAAAATAAACCCCTGAAGCAATAATCATGAACAGGCAGAGATGGGAAGTCTCAGCTGCAATAAAGCTGTAGAGAAAACTGCAGCAGATTATGAACTTTCCTGCTTGAGCTGAACTTTATCCCAATAGCCATTAATTACTCTTTTAATTTTTTTCCCCAGAATAGAGACAGGGAAAAGAGCAGGAAAATCACCTGGAGTGCTGATTTGTGAGGACAGGGGCTGGAAAAGGGAGATTTGGGAGGCTCAGGGAGCCAGGACTCACCTTGTCCCTGGCAGGTGCTCCCTGCAGCCCAGCCTGAGTGCTCAGCAGAAGCTGCTGCAGCGTTTGCAGGGCAGCAGAGGAGGAACCCAGCACAGGTTTGGTTTCAGGGCCCTCCCTTTCTGCTGATAACAGCAGAGTTATTGACACCACACCACTCCTGTGCCCGGGCCCCTTGCTGAGGGCTGGGAAAACCCTGCTGGCACCCTCTCTGCCCTGAGGAAACCCCAGCTCTGGGCTCATGCCTGAACTTTGCCCAAAAAAATAAAAAATCCCCTGATATTCACATTTATCACCCTTCCTCGCTGGTCTGCTCCAGCAGAGATTTAGGATGTGGGGCTGGTATTTTCTTTTTAAAGCCAACAAGATTTCCCTGCAGCTTTGCAGGTGACAGGCTGGCCCTGAGTGACAGCAGCAAGATCAAAAACACCCTTTCCTCAACCCCCTAATCCAATCTTTCCCAGGGGGATTTATCCCCTGGACTGTGCAGGGCTGTTTGGCTCCTGGAAGGAATCAGGAAAATCCATCCCCAGCTGGGAGTTCCTGGTGGAACAGCAGCAGCTCCAGCTCAGCCAGGGGAGCTGGCAGCACCCAGAGGGGTTTTGGGGACCTTTCCCAGCCCCAGCTGGCCCAGGTGGCACTGGCACCTCTCCCCCTGCGGCCTCAGTTTCCCCAAATTCCCACCACAGGAACAGAGTTTGTCCTTTCCCCTCAAGGAGCACCTTGGCCAGGATAACTCAGCAGTCCCCAAAAAGGGATTTTTGTGGTTTCCTGCACTCGGGAGCAGAAGGGAGCCACATGTGGGGCTTCCCCACAGCTGTCCCCAGCCTGCCGTGGCACAACAGCTGCTGCTCCTCCTTTTCCCTCCCCAGGGAGAACAAAACCATCCCCAAACCCTCTTGGGGCTCCCTGGTTTGCTTTTAAAGGCTTGCAACCCCAACTCCCCTCCCCTTTCCCTGCAGAGAAACAGCAGATCAACTCCCAGAGGCTGCCTCACCTGGCAGCCAGGTAGGAGGGCGGGCCCAGGGCAGGAGCAGAGCGTTGCTGGACAAAAGCAGCAGGGAGGATGAAGCCAGGAAAAACCAACCCCAAACCTTTTAGGAAAACCCAACCTTTTAGAAAAAACCAACCCCAAAACACCTGGGAAAGGTGGATGTGCAGGACACTGATAGACACACACAAAGAAGCTTCTCCTCCCCACAATCTCCTAAATCTTCCCAACACAGGATCTTAGAGGAAATTACATCCCAGCAGTTGTTAGAGTGAGGGCAGCTTATTTTAAAAATAAAATGTTATTTTCTGCTTATTTTAAAAAGAAAATGTGGCTGTACTTACATGGCAGAGAAAAACTCATTTATTCCTGGAAGAATCCATGTCCTGCCACTCCGTAATCTCTGCTGCTGGTGCAGAGGGACCAAGAGATGATGTGAAATGTGGTTGTAGGCTTTGATTTGTCGTGGTTGTGCACCTCCTCCACAGCTCAACAAACGGCAGAGAATTTGATTCAGGGTGAGGATGCTGAGGCACTGGAATAGTTTTCCCAGAGAAAATGTGGCTGCCCCATCCCTGGAAGTGTCCAAGCCCAGGCTGGAGCAGCCTGGGATAGTGGAAGGTGACCCTGCATGTGGCAAGGGAGGGGAACAAAATGAGATTTAAGATCCCTTCCAACCCAAACCTTTTATTATTAATTATTTCTGACCTTTGAGGGCTGCCTTATTCCCTTAGGAAAGGAAATCCCTTGGCTCAGGTGAGGCTGCTCCAACCCAGCAGTGCCCAGGTGGGTTCAGAGCCTCACCTTCCCTGCCCACGCCAGCTTTGGCACCCAGAGGGAGGGGAAGGGCCCCCACCCACAACCCCAAGGTGACAATTCCAACCTTCCAAGGGGCTCTTTAAGAATTCCCTGGAAGCCCTTTGGAAGAAAGGGTGGGAGAGGAGCTCGAGGGGAGAGAGCTGGGGGAGCTGCCAGGGCCTTTCACAGCTATCAGTGTCCTTTCAGCGGCGCTGAATGGGAAAGGCACCATGGAGAATAGCTCTGGCAGCCTCCTCGGCATGGAATGGAAAACCCACCTGACCTCTCCTGACCCCCTGCCCGGCCTCCCTCCCCTCCCAAATCCCCTTGACCCCATTCACTGAGGGAGGGGAGAAGGGTGAGTCATTTGCGCTCTCTGAATTAACTCCGCGTTTCCTTTCAGCCCCGGGGCTCCGTCCTTAGGGAAGGAGCAGCAGCCGCTGGAAATCCCCTCCGGGGAGAACGGGGAGGACCCGGTGGGTTTGGGATTCCCTCCCTCATCCGCCAGGCAGAGCCCAGCAGCCAGGATCTGCCCATCCGTGGCAAATGGGAGACGCTGCAGGA
Organism: Cettia cetti; assembly: GCA_013401135.1. NCBI lineage: Eukaryota > Metazoa > Chordata > Aves > Passeriformes > Sylviidae > Cettia > Cettia cetti. Next base: position 16,083 of record VZUI01055721.1, on the reverse strand, counting down.
GCACCCAGGGCCACGGCAAGGGCCCGGGAAGGCAACCCCGACTTCCACCCAGGGAACCCCTTGGATTTGTCAGGAGTGGGGGCTGGTTCTCTCCTGCCTCGCCGGAACCCCTGCATGCAGCACCTGAAGGGGATCCTGCAGCTTCCAGGGCTGAGATCCCCAGCTGCCACAGAACCACCAGGCTGGAAGAGACCCCAAGAGAGTCCAGCCCAGCCCTAACACCTCACCTCAACCCCGAGTGCCACATCCAGACACATCCAGGGCTGGTGACCCTGCACCTCCCTGTGCAGCCAGTCTGATACTTTATCACCCTTCCATGGAAAGCTTTCCTAATGTCCAGCCTGTATTTCCTTAGTGCAGCCTAAGCTGTGTGCTCTGGGTCTGCCAGCTGCTCCAGGCCCCGTGTGCTGCTGAGGCACGGAGGGGTCCCTGGCACAGGCCCAGGGCACCAGAGGGAATGTTTGCCAGGGTGGAGAAATCCCTGTCCTGCCTGCCCTTCACCCTCAGAGCTCACACTGCTCTCAGGAGTTGCGCCAGCAACTGCAGGGATGCTTCAACCTCATCCCACAGCACGAGCAACACACGGAGCAGAGCCCCAGGCTCTGCCCCACACCTCACCCTCCCCTGGCTCAGGAACTGCTCCTGCCCCACACCTCACCCTCCCCTGGCACAGGAACTGCTCCTGCCCCACACCTCACCCTCCCCTGGCTCAGGAACTGCTCCTGCCAGCAGCCTTTGTGCCAGCAGAGAGTGCCCAGCTCCAGCCAGGCCTCTTCCTGCCCCTCCAGGAGCTGCCTGTGTGACCCAGGGGTCACCCACCCTGCAGAGGCCACGCTGGCCCTGGTGCAGCTCTGAGGGACAGCAGGGAGCCTGCAGGGCAGCAGCTCCTGCCCTTGGCTGGGCCTCGCCCTCAGGCTGCCACGGCATCCCCGCGAGCACGGCCAGCAGCTGGGCACAGCTGGAGCCAGGGGCACAGCTGGAGCTGGGGGCAGCACAGCTGGAGCTGGGGGCAGCACAGCTGGAGCTGGGGGCAGCACAGCTGGAGCTGGGGGCAGCACAGCTGGAGATGGGGGCAGCACAGCTGGAGATGGGGGCAGCACAGCTGGAGATGGGGGCAGCACAGCTGGAGCCGGGGGCAGCACAGCTGGAGCCGGGCACCCCAAGTCCTGCAGGCAGCAGGGCCCAGGGCTGGTGGGGTCCCCTCACCTCAGCAGGGGCACCCCAAAGACGAGTGCAGGTCACTGGGATGGGGTGAACAGCCCCAGCAAAGCCCAGCTCAGCTGCAGAGGATGCCCAGCCTGGCCTGGGGCAGCCACACTGGGATTTGTGCTGGTGCACAGCAGGCTCTGGCAGCGCTTTACCCACCCAGGACTGGCATCTCCTCACCAAACCTCATGGAACAAAACCTCCCAAACTCCTCAACACAAACAAACAAACTCAGCACCCCCAGGAGCAGCAGAACTTCAGCCCCGAGAGCCTCAGCCCTGCTGGTCACGCTCCCCTGGGCCGCTGTCAGCTCTGCTGCAGGCAGCTCCAGACCTCCAGACAAGCTTGGCTGGCTCCAGAGCAGAGCCACAGCTTTGTTTTGCTGCTGCACGACCCCAGCTCTTGCTTTTATTCACGAGAGGAGCCCCCGTTCCGGAGCGGGAGGGGAAATGAGATGATCTGCTTCTGCTTTTCACTCATTTCTGCTGTTTAAAGACTGTGCCCATCACCCCTGGCACTTGATCCAAATCAACCTCTCCCTCAGCCTTTCTTCTCCACTTTTTTTTTTCTTTTTTTCTTTTTTTCTTTTTTCTTTTTTAGCAGAAGAATCAAAATGTAAATTGAACTGGAAAGGGGGAAAAAATAAGCCCCCTCCAGGTGCCCCCTTCTCCTCGGCGTGGGGACGGGCACAGATTATATCCAGCACCACATGACCAGGGCCTGTATTTATGTGTCAGAGTGTAAAACCCACCCTGCTGAGCTGCCTTTTCTCTGCCTGGGGCTGGGGGCTTCTGCTCTGCGTCTCCTCAAACAGCCCCACAAAGGGGATTAAGGAGAGCCCCTCAGCCCCGCAGAGTAATCCATCAAATTATCCCTTGTTGGCGTTGCTGTCCTCTTCAGGGGAAAAAAAAAAAAAGAAAAAAAGAAAAAAAACCAACATAAAAAAACCCTCCAAAAGCTTTTAAAGGCACTGAAATTACACTTGAGCCTGAAACACTCCACCCAGCTGCTGGAGCCCCCAGCACAATGGGCTGGTTGTAAAGGGAATCCCGGGAAGTGAGGAGCAAGGAAAAAGAGACGGACACTTAAAAAGGGCAGCGGCCTCCCCACGGCTGGAAGGACAACAGGTGGTTCAGACCCCCCCAGTCCCCGAGCCTGCAGCAGATCCGGCCCAGTAAGGCTGGCTGGACATCCCAGTTATCCCCTGAGAGGGAATTTGGGGCTCTGGGATGGGTTTGCTGTGCCCTGAAGGACCCACGGATGCCTCCTCAGCAGAGATGAGGCTTGTGAAGGTTTGCACTTGCAGGGGAGCGGCCAAATCCTCCTGCAGGGAGTCCAGCACTGTCACCCCCTGTCCTCAGAGCCCTGGGGCTGGATAAAAACCCTCAAAAGTCCCTCAAAACCCCCAGCACAAGCAGCAGGGCTGTCCAGGGCTCAGGGCAGCTCCACCAGCGACCCCACAAAGCCAAGCCACACTCACCAAAATCCCGGGAACACCTGGACTCTGCTTCTCCCTAAATGGCCCAGGAGCTGCTGTGCTGGTGGTCAGCACCCTGCTCTGAGGGGTGAATCCTCCCTCTCCACCAGCCCTGCCTGCACAAGCACCAGGGATTTCCTGCCCAGGCATTGCTGAAATCTTTCGGGGAAAAAATGCTCAGGATCACCGAGTGCTTACCCCAACAAAGTGGAGCTGGAAAAGAGAAGAGCAAAGAGAAGAGCAAAGCAGTGCTGGTGGCACTCAGGACGCCCACGTGGCTGTGCCACTGCAGCCACAGGGGCCAGCTCAGCACTGAACACACACCGAACCCACACAAAACCTCTGTGTTTTAGAACTTTGTGTAACTTCTGGTTTATACTCCCCAGTGCTGAGTGAAAGAGAATCATTTCCCCGTCTGTCACAGCCCTCAGTGCTCTGCTGTGTCTGCTCATGGGGCTGGGAAAATGGGAAGTGAAACTGGAACTTCTTGTCTGCAGATGGGGCAGGAGTGCTGCGTGAGGGGACATCTGACCCCTGGGCAAGCCAGCTCTGGAGCCTCTGCAGCTTCCAGGCAGCTCCAGGAGCTCTGCCCCATCATCCCTGGCTTTATCTGGAACCTGGGGACTGGCTTTGGGGTGGGAAGGGCACTTCTGGTGTCTGAGCAAAAACCAGGGCCAGAGCAAAGGCCAAGGTTGGACACGAGGCTGCAAATCCAACCCCAGGGCCACGGAGCAGCTGCAGCAGAGCAGGAACAAATTGTGAGTTTTAGGAGGGATGAGGGGTGTCCCTGACCCCAAACTGTGCCCACACAGGGCTCAGACAAATTTCACCGTGGCTGCAGCAGTGCAGGAACAAATTGTGAGTTTTAGGAGGGATGAGGGATGTCCCTGACCCCAAAATGCCCACACAGGGCTCAGACAAATTCCACCCCAGCAGGAGCCCCCAGCACCCAACAGCAAGCTCCAAGCACCCCTGCTTTTGCCAGGAGCCTGTTCCTCAGGGAAAAAGGGAACAACCCAAATTCCACACATCCTCAGAGAGTCACACACTCCCACAGTCCCCCTGGCTGCACGTTTTGGGAGCCTGACCCCGTGCTCTTCCTCAGAGGAGACCCTTGGAGCCCTGCACACACTCCCAGAGCCAACGGGCCCTGCTGTACCCTGCTGCTCATCCCTCCACAGCCATTCCCTGCCCGGCACTCCGGGTTATTTGTGCCCCTGCCCCAGGAGCTGCATGCTCACAGATCTCTCTGACCTCCCCTGGCAGGTTGAGGGGGTTTCTCCCTGGCTGTTTTCTGTCTGTAAAATGAGGTCATGGCTTTGAAGGAGACAAAAGAGCCTTTGCAGGGTGAGGAATAGCCCCGGGACAGCTGCGAGAGCTGAGCCCTCATTGCTCACAGCCAGGCTGTGCCCAGAGCAGCCCCTCGGTGCCCCTGGCACGGGGATGGGCAGTGGGAACGTGCAAAAAGGAGGGAATGGAGCAAAACTCCCTAAATATTTCAAACTGGGGGTTGCTCTGAGATCTCCTTGTCCCCCCACACTCATTTTCACCCTGCCAGTCGCCCCTCTGGCCATGGAGGGGAGTTTATGCCAACACTCCAAGAGAATTTCTCTCACCCTCTGCCAGAGGGAAAGGTGTGCAGGGATAATGGGAATTTTCTGGGATGTTTTGAGGGCAAAAATCCACGTCTCAGAGCTGTAAAAAAGCAGTTTCACGTGCCTGGGGTAGCAAAATCTGCCCAGGCTCTGCCTCCTGCCTGCAGCACTCAACCCCTCGGGGTTAATGAGGGCCCTCAGATCACTGCTGGAGCACAGGGAGTTTTCCTTATCGTGGCAGACCAGCCACGAGGCCTGGGTCTGAAAACAAGAGATTCCACGATTTTATTTCCGCCTGATAATTGCAAAGATAAAGAGCAATCAGATTTTTATGTTCCAAGGCAGATAAGTTTCACTGGGAGGTCTTGATGGAGAACTTAAGAAGATTTTTCCTTCCCCCCCCCCCCCCCCCCACTTCTCACTATCAGTTTAATGTGCTATGGGCTCACTAATGCAGCAATTTTAACATTCACACACACACACACAAAAAAAAAAAAAAATAGAGCAGTGAGGAATATCTGGAAGGGAAATTTTCCACTTTTTTCCCCTTTTTTTTTAAAAAAAATCCAAGGCTCAAAGCTGCCACTTCTGCAGGAGGTGAATGGAGTGAGGCATTTTTACCACCCCCTCACTCCCCACCCAAACAGGAACCTCACTTCTATTTTGAGCCCTGGGAAGAGCACCAGCCCTGAATTATTACCTTTTTACTAATTATGCATGGGGTTCAAGTTCAAAGCTGCTGAGCAGGGCTGCTGAGGGGCACAGGGCACAGAGGGACGGGCAGGAAAGAGCTCAGAGAGCTGCAATCACTCCGTGTTTGCTGTTAAAAACTGGAAATGGAAGTTTGTGCATCAAGGACTGAGTGGGGGCAGGATTTTCTCTCCATGCCAGGCTCATTATTTGCTGGGGTAAAGTTCAGAGAGCCACAAAGGAAGCAGAGAGACCTCTGATGTGCCTCGGGCACAGGGCCAGGGCACCTGGGGCAGGCTGTGCCCGGGGAGGGCTGGCAGGGGCTGGTGGCCAGCACCATCCTGGGGTACAGCCAGCACCCCCTGCCCTGCCCAGAGGCTCATCCCCTGCTCCCAGCACAGGGCAGGGGTGAAGGGCAGGGTCTGGGGCAGCACAAGAACAGCCTGTGCAGAGAGATCACAGCTGGAAGAGGCCCTGTGGAATCAAGAAAGATCAATCCCTGTGGAATCATAAAAGATCTAATCTCTGTGGAATCAAGGAAGATCAATCCCTGTGGAATCAGGAAAGATCAATCCCTATGGAATCAAGGAAGATCAATCCCTGTGGAACCATAAAAGATCAATCCCTGTGGAATCAATCATGAAAGATCAATCCCTGTGGACTCAAGAAAGATCAATCCCTGTGGAATCAAGGAAGATCAATCCCTGTGGAATCAAGGAAGATCAATCCCTGTGGAATCAAGGAAGATCAATCCCTGTGGAATCAAGGAAGATCAATCCCTGTGGAATCAAGGAAGATCAATCCCTGTGGAATCAAGGAAGATCAGTCCCTGTGGAATCAAGGAAGATCAATCCCTATCCCTATGGAATCATCCTCCCCGGGGCAGCTCCCAGCCTGGATGGAGGCACCTCAAGCACCGAGGCTGCAGGATTTTCCCCTGAAACAACATCCAGGGGCTCAAAAGCTTTAATAGCTGGGAAGTCCTTCCTTCCCTCGCTGCGGTTATCCCCCGTGTCACTCCTGCTCTCTCCTCTTGATTCGCACGCTCGCAGCCGCTCCCGGCTCTCCGCTAGCCCGGCTGCAGGCGGTTCCCATGAAAAGCCACCCTGGCAGCCCCATTAACTGCTCAGCCGGCCTTGGCCGGGGCACAGCAGCCTTTTGTTCAGCGCCGCTCCAGCTGCTCCGCCGCCCCTGGCGCGCAGGGACCGTTTGTCACCAGCATCCCCCGCGCACCTCCGGAGCCCGGCGGCACAAAGCCCTCCCTGTCCCGCCACGAGCCAGGACCCGGCACCACGGCCCCTGCCACTGTCACCTCCTGGTCCCTTTGTGCTCGGCATTTACGAGGCGCCGCCACCTCCAAGGAGCGCTGGCCCCGTGACCACAACAATCCTTTATTCTCTCTGCGCTGCTCCCAGGGAGGATCGGGGATTGGTGCCGGGATCCAGGGCGAGGTAGGGCAGGGATCACAGGGGCAGTGCTAGCAGGGCACCCTGCCTCAGCTCAGCCCTGGGGATGGCCAAAAGGGCTGGGATCACAGGGGCAGTGCTAGCAGGGCACCCTGCATCAGCTCAGCCCTGGGGATGGCCAAAAGGGCTGGGATCACAGGGGCAGTGCTAGCAGGGCACCCTGCATCAGCTCAGCCCTGGGGATGGCCAAAACCCGCTCTGGGAATCTCCTCTCCACGCTGAAGTGACCCCACGGCCCTGGGAGAGGGGAAAGGACAGGAAAACACTCTGGAACAGCGGCTGCTTCTCCAGCCTAACATTCCCAGAGGGATGGAAAAGCTCAGAATCACCATCAGGGATAAAATCACTCACAAGGTCCAGGTAAGGTGGAGGGGTTTGGTCACATCCACTTCAAATCCCACCCAAGAGCCAGTTCTGCTCATTAATCCTAAATTTAAGAACAGGGAGAACTGGGATGTGAAACAGCATCAGAGCTGAGGTCTGATCCTCACCTCAGCCCTTTCATGCAGCAAGTCAGATCCCAGCAGGATTCACTCCTCGTGTTTGGGAAGGAAAGTGTGATCCAGGGATTTTCTTGCATGCCCCATTTCACCCAGAGTCTCAAGCCATAAATCTAAAGCAGGATTTCAGGGCTGCCCACAACTCTGTGCACGTTATTCCTGGGGCTGGCTCCAGCCTGCTCTGTGAGAACATTAATGTCTTCTGAGTGCTGACAACCTGCACGGATTTGAGTCACTGCACTCATTATATTTCTGTTTTTCCTGAAGTCCCAGCTCCTGCAGACAAACCACCACGGAGAACTTCAGCTCCCAACAAAACAAAGGTGGAAAAAAACCCCAAAAAACACAAAGCAGCTTCCTTGATTGAAGGGTGAAAGCTTTCACACCTCACAAACCAACCCCAGCGCCCGGCATTGTTTTAAGTTGCTCTTTTCAAATAAACCTCATTACCTTGCCAGAGGCCATCCTTAAACCTCCCCAATATTCCAGCCCTGGCAAGAATGCGAATTCATCTGCAAGCCACCAAAAGCTGGCTCTGAAAATCCCAGAACAACAACCCACGAGGTTTCCCTGGATGAAGGACGGGGCCAGTCCTTGGGATGTGGACTGAGGGAACTTTCCTTGAGCTCCTGTGCAGCAGCAGAGAGGAAGAAAAGCGGTTCAGAGCTGCAAATCAGGCACCTGCTCCTTGCTGTGTGTGTTCCAGCAGCCCCCAGACAAAGGAGCCTTTGGGACCACATTCCTCCTTATTTTGCCAGACAATATTCACGGGGGTCTGTTTCTCCTCTTCTGCAGGCTGGCAAAATGTTAAGCAAATATTTGGGAACGGCCAGAGGAACTGACATTTTGGGATATGAAAACAAGGAGGAAGGGCACGAGTGAGGGGACCTCCAAGGAGCACCAGGCAGACAAACAGCAATGGAATGGTGGCCTCAGAGCTCCACTCAGCTTTGTTTTCTGAACAAGCAGCTCCACAGCTCAGAGGGTTGGGCCCATCAGCAACTTCTGCAGCTCCCTGACACAGGATCAGCCTCTTCCAGCAGTGAGGAGCAGCAGCAGCACAAGGATCAGGACAGGTTTCACACTGTCTGTCTTAGATAACTGATAATAAATAATAAATAATCCTGCATTTTACTGGTTTTTCTATTTTTTTTCCTTGTGGCGAGTGCAAGATTGTGCAGATCCACGCTTGGCAACCTTGCAGGGACAGATTTAAAACTTCCCTCTGCTTCTCAAAAGTCAGGATTCCCCCCTGAAGGTCTCCATCCCCTTCCCCAGCTGGGCTGGGGATCCCTGTTCTCACATGGACAGTCTGGATGTTGATATCAAGCAATCAGAAAGCAAGAAATCAGCCCTGAGAAGAGCTGACAGCTGCTCACGAGCTTCTCATGACTCCCTTGCTCCACACCCAGCTCTAATCATGGGTTGAACACGGCTGAGGGGTCACAAGACTTGCCAGGGTGGCTGTTTGGGCTGGGTTTTAGCTGTTTGGGCTGGGTTTTAGTTGTTTAGGCTGAGTTTTAGCTGCTTGGGCTGAGTTTTAGCTGCCAGGAGCTGTCCTAAGCTCCATGAGCCACAGGCACCATCACCTGATGGGATTATTTCCAAGCAGAGGGGATCCAGCCCAGTTTGGGTTTCTGTGCCTCCCTCTCCATCCCTTCCCCTCTCACTGCTCCTAACAAGGCTTCACCCCTGCAATTCCCTGCTCACCCCAAGCACCACCTCCCACTCTTCTCCTTTCCCTCCTGGCTCCCCCAGAGCCTCAAATCCCTCAAAAACCTCCCCAAATTTCACCCCCTGGGCCAAGCTTTGCTTTGATGTTGCCTCAGCCTAGAGGAGGGGACAGCAACACCTTGAAGAGCCCCAAAGCAGCCCCCAGAGCAGCACTCCTGGGGGCTCAGCACAAACCCAGAGCTCCTGAGCCATCCCCACTGTGACCAGAGCGCTGCAAACCTCCAAAGGGAGGGAGCCAGAGGAGGAAAACAGATCCTGAGCACGGCACTGAGGGGATTTTTTTATTTTTAAGAGCCTGCACTCCCAGTGCCGTCAGCCACGAGAGCCCAGCCATCACCCTGAGCTCCGTGCCGAGGCTTTGGCTGAAGAGAAAAGAGATGGAACTCGCAGAGAAAGAACCAAACGCACCCCTCCTCCCCTCCCCAGCACTGCCACTTGAGTGCTCCGGCGAAATAAACAGTTTGGGGAAAAGGTTACCAAGAGTTTATGCTAAACATCATTTCCGAGGGACTCTGGTGAAGACCCAGGGCTGTATTTTCTAACTCAGGGATCAGGCCGGTGATTCCAGCCTCTCCCACGGCGGATACAGCACGGATGTGGGCCAAAAGCTGCCGATAAAAACTGATTTTGCCCCTTCAGAACGATGCTGCTGGGGCTGGAGTGTGTCGGGAGCACACGGAGGCTCCTGCAGTGGGTTATCTGGGGTTTGATGAGCTGTGAAGCTGCCGCCGCTGCCTCCAGGCTGGCTCTGCACGCTCCTGCAGATGCTGGGAACACCTGGAGCTGCAGGTGCTGGTACTGGGACCTCGTGAAGAGGACACAGCACCCACAGGAGCCCCCGTTCGTAGGGGAACATCCCCAAAGCAGCCACAGCAAGGAGAATTTCCTCCGCTAAATCCCAAGACCAGTTTATACCCTGAAATATCAGATTTATATGCCCTGTAAAGCTCTCGTTTAATTTGCTATTAATTCTGGAGATTCTTGTTATCCATATCGAATTTCTAATCCTTTTTTCCCCCTTCCCAAATCCCATAAGCTGAGCACTCTGTGCTTCCACCATGCTTTTGTGGCAATAAAATCCAGAGTTTTAGGCACAGCTTGGAATCCCAGGGTTGGCAATTTGGCTCCAGTGCCACTCCCCCAAAAAAAGGAAGCAGCTCTGGAGGATGCCAGAAAGTCCAGGTAACATCACGTATTTAAAAAAAAAAAAAATACAACAACAAAAAAGAGAAAGAACAAAAATTGCAGGCGGGGCGAATAATGGAAAAGGTTTCAAGGCTGGTACACGTTTTTCAGGAGTGTCTGCATGACTTCAGTGCCCAGGTCATTTGGGTACTTTTGAAGTTCTTACTCATGTTCTATTTCTATAAATTTGGAGATATTCTCATGTTGCACACCTAAAGGCTGCTCTCCTGAACCACGTCTAGAACCAGAACAGGTTAAAAATGGGATTTTGAGCCTGGCCACTTTCTCTGTGCTGAGCACCAGGAAAGCTGTTCCTGATATCTTTCCCTTCCAATTTTCTGTTTGTTTGTTCGAAACATAAAAATGGAAATGGAGCATCTTGCCAGGTCTGGCCATCACCAGCATAAAATTAATAAGTTCATTTTAGTGCTTCTCCCTTCCTCCTAAAGCTGTCATCCGTGGGAAGACAAATGAGCCTGGCAGTTTATGTTTATCATAAACAACCACAGCGTTTTAGCACCGGGATCCCGAGCCCTGCCGGAGTCAGGAATCCCTGGAATTACCCCGGCTACGGCTTTTAGGGACGGCTGCTGCAGCAGCAGAGCGCGCCGAGCCGGAGGGGAGGCACCAAACGCGGGGAGCACCCACGGCCAGCGGAGCACCCACGGCCAGCGGAGCACCCACGGCCAGCGGAGCACCCACGGCCAGCGGAGCACCCACGGCCAGGTGCGATGGAAGCGCCCCGCTGCCCCGCTCGGGCTCTGGGGGGTCACTGACCTGTCCCTGCGCGTCTTCAGGATTCCCGGGGGTCCATCCCGCTTCCCAAGCTCTCTGCGCCTTCAGAGCCCTTTAGCCCAGCGCGCTCACCGCGGGTGTCCCTGCAAGAACGAGAAGTTTGGGAAGAGCTCCGGGCGCTGTGTGCCAGGGCAGGACCCCCTCCCTCACCCGCACCTGCGGCCGCTCCTGCTCTCTTCCCGGTGCGCGGGTTCTTTTTATTATTGTTTTGTTTTCCCGCAGCGGCTCCAGCGCAGGAGCATCAGACCCGGAGCGCTTCCTCCTCCTCCTCCTCCCCCGGGCAGCTCCACCGGCCCGGCCGGAGCTCGGTGCTGGCTGCGAGTGCGACCCCCCTGAAGCCCCGCGATCCCCCCGGGAGGGCAGCAGGAGCCGCGTCCCGGCAGAGCGGCGGCATCGCGGGGCAGCCGCATCCCCGCCCGCGCATCGCCCCCGGCCCGGCGCAGCCCCGTGCCCGGTGTCCGTGCCGTGCCGTGCTCGGCCGGTGCCCGTGAGCCTGCCCGGTGCCCGTGAGCCCAGCCTGGTGCCCAGCCGTACCTCCGCAGCAGCCGGTGCCCAGCCCGGTGCCCGTGTCCGGTGCCCAGCCCGGTGCCCGTGTCCGGTGCCCAGCCCGGTGCCCGTGTCCGGTGCCCAGCCGTACCTCCGCAGCAGCCGGGGCTCAGCCCGGCGCCCGCGCCTCCGCCGCGGTTTAAAGGGCAGGTTGGGCGGGCAGGAGCATGCGCTGCCGCGGGCCCAGCGCCCGAGCCCCCCCCGGCCGCCGCCCCCGCCCCGCGGAGCTCCGCCGGTGGAGCATCCCCGCGGCGCCCGGGACAGCGGCCCCTCCAGAGCCACCGGGGACACCGATCCCGGTTCCACAGCCCACAGGGACACCGATCCCACTTCCAGAGCCCCCATGGACACCGATCCCACTTCCAGAGCCCCCATGGACACCGGTCCCGGTTCCACAACCCCCGGGGACACCGGCCCCGATCCCGCCCTCCTCGTTGGGAGAACAGCCCCGATCCCACAGCCCTCGCAGGGACAACGGCCCCGATCCCGCAGCCCTGCTGGGAGAGCAGCCCCATCCCCGCATCCCTGAGGTCAAACCCCTCGGGCACAGCAGCCCCGCTCCCCGCAGCCCCGTTCCCCGCAGCCTCCTCGGGCACATCAGCCCCGCTCCCGCATCCTCAGCCGCCGCAGATCCGTCCCTGCAGCCCCAATTCCCGCAGAGCCCAGCGGGAGAACAGCCGCATTCCCGCAGCCCCATTCCCGAGCCCTCAGCGCTGCCATCAGCCCCGTCAGCCGGCCCATCCTACAGCACCATCCACCCCAAATTCGCGGCTTTTATTTTAAAAAATGCCCCTTCCTCTCATCCCTTTCTCTTCCCCCCTTCCCGCCCGAGCATTCCCCGCAGCGGGAGCAGCTCCTGGGTTTGTTTGGGTTTTCTGAGCCGGTGCTTCCCTGTAATGGCCTGGATTGGATGCAAATAGGGCCCCAGCTATGGGAAGCCTGTGACCTGGCCCTGGACATTATTCATGGTGGATGAGTGCTTAAACCCACATGGCGTGCGAGGGAGAGGGACACAAAATATATACGTTTATAGAGAGAGACATCTAGACATTGTATCAGCACCAAACTCGGAAAAGAGGAGCTAAACTGAACCCTAAACTGAGCAAAAATCAGTGTTCTATTCATCCACAACCTTCGAGATGAGAACCCTCCATCAGAGCAGCCCCCCCTAAACATCTGCAGCAAAAAGTATCTTTATTTTGTGTGTGTGTGTGTGAGCAAAACGAGAGGAAAAATGAGACAAGAATGCAGTTGAGAGAACCAGCTGTTCCTAAATGAATATTTGCAAATGCTCGGGCGAGCTCTTCAGCTGAAGACTTCAAAAAGTCATCAAAAAGCCTCGTGCTATTTAAAGCTTTGGCCCTTTGTTTTGTGGTGAATTCACGCAGCTCTGCGAGCTACAGAAGCATTACGAAGATTAGTTATTTTTAATCTTCGCAGGCTCCCTCCTTTGGAGCAACTTTGTAGCTCTCAAGGTCAAAAATCCCATTTCCACGTCACATTTCAGCTTGGGTCAGCAGGATGGTGGGGTTTTTTTTCACTGGAAACAGCTGTTCCCTCCCGAAATTTGCTGGAAGGACTCGCCCTGCACAGAAAAAAGCAGAGGAGCACCTGCATTTGTTGTCACTTGAGCTGATGAGAACTCGCTCGCTGGGGTGGCTGATGGGGAGAAACGGCACTGCTGTTTCCTGGGGACAAAAAAAAAAAAAAAAAAAAAAGAAAGAAAGAAAAGGCATTTTTGGCAGTCCAGATGCAGATAGGAACTCGGTAATAAAAAATCCCAAACCCAATAAAAAAAAAAACACTCGAGAGCTGGGCTATGACTTCAGCTGGGAAAGGGCCAGAGTCCAAATTTGGGTGGGGAGAGCTGCCCCTGTTTTTCAGAGACGTTCACAAGCAATTAAATAGCTATTAGTGCTGGGATTTTTTTTTTTTCCTTTTTCTATTTCCTCCCTCGTTAGCACTGGAGCAAATGACTCTCCCAAGGTGGATTCCCAAGGGGAGCTGGGCACTGCAGGGCTCAGTGGGCAGAGGAGCAGAGTGAATTTCAGTTTCCAATCTTCTATTCCGGGCTCTGAGTCACTGGGGGATGTTGGCTGAGACAGTTTGGAAGCAGAAATTACAGCCTGTGGTGGTGCTGGATGCTCCTGGATGTCCCTGAGAGGGTGGCACAGGCCAGAGAGGGAGTGACAGCTCCAGGGTCATCTGCACCAGCAGCAGGACGTGGGCAGGAGGGCACAGAAAGCCTCGTTTCTCTCAAAAGCCACGAGATAAATGAACATTTATTAGTTCAGCCCAGTGCAGAGGACTGAAATCTCTCACAGAGGGTTTGCTGTGGATTATGGAATTATTTAGGTGGGAAAATCCCTCCAGAGTCACCAAACCTGACCTGTGCCCAACCCCCAGCCCAGAGCACTCAGTGCCACATCCAGGAATTGCTTGGACACCCAGGGCTGGGCCCCCCAAACCTCCCTGGGCACTTCCAAGGCCTGAGTGCCCTTTCCATGGGGAAATTCCTGCTGCTGTCCCCCTTTGAAGCTGTTTCCCCTTGTCCTGTCCCTTTTTCCTGGGAGCAGAGCCTTCCTACCCTGATTTTCCCTGTGGTGCAGCACTGCTGACCCACACTCTGGGGGCCACTTGATAAAGGAACCTTTATGGCAAAAATCCCTGGAAATTCCAGCCAGGCACTCTGTCCCTCCGTGGGTTGGAGCTGCAGCTCTGTTCTCCCTCTCCAAAGAGGAATTTTCCCTCTCACACCTTTTTCTCCTCTGCTTCTGCTGTGCAGGACTGGCTCCATGAGGAATTCTGGGCGCAGGGAGCCTCAGTTTGGGCACCCCAGCAGAGCTTGGCCTAATTTTCACTGGCTGTTTAACTGGGTCCAGTCCTGGGCTTAAGAACGGATCATTTTTCTGAAGCGGGGCCAGAAGAACTCGGGATTGAGCCACCAGGGGAGTCTCAAAGTAGAATTATTTATCAAGCAGAGGAAATCCAGAGTCAACGGCCCTTGAGCTGCTCCTGCCTGATTAGATCCCAGCAGAGATCAGCCCTGCTCTTATCTGAATCAGATGGATCTCAAGGCATCGAGCAGAATATTATCAGGGGTCAGGCAGCATCACACGGCAAAGAAAATGGGGATGCAGGGAGCAGGAGGAGCCTCAGCCTCAGCCTGGGCACGGGGCAGCTCAGATTCCCCAAAATCCCCTCCCCACAGCGATTTTGTGGATGCTCTGCTTTGCTCTGGCAGCCCCAGCCGGGCCTGAGGTGTCTTTAAACCCATTTTGTGCCTCCTCACAGAAAATGCAAGCCCTGAACTCGACTGCTGACTCACAGCCCAAACCTTTCTGGAGGCAGAGAGCACAAACCCGACCTCAGCACCCCACCCAGCGAGGCTGGAGTGACTATTTACCAAACTTGCAGAGCCCAAGGTGGAAAACTGGCAGAAAAATGCAAAATAAACACACTTTGGGGGTGTCCAGTGCTGCTGCCTCGGGTACAAAGGGGAGAATTCACACTGGGGCTTTTAGAAGGATCCCCCCCAAAGGTTCAAAAACCTTTGTGCCCGTCAGGAGCGGTGCTGGGCTTTGTTTAATTGTGTCTAAAGCACCTTTGAGAAGAGGGAGAAGCCACTGGAAGGAGCTGCAGCAGCTCCCAGCCCCTCAGGCTGTTTGTAGCCGAGGGACCCCGAGCACTTCAGGGCTGATCTCGGCTCTCTCTCTCTAAACAGGAAATGTATTTTTGTCTGAGAAGCCACCAGGCTGCACCCTTCAGAGCGTGGGGTGCCAAACCCGAGCAGCTCAGCAGCCCCGGGGGGCTGGGAGGGGCCGGGGGGGCCCAGGGCAGCCGGGGATCCACGGAGAGACCTCGCAGGGATCCTCCAGCACATCCCAGGGACAGCCAGGGGCTGGGAAGGGAGCCCCAGGAGCAGCTCCTGTGCAGGAAAAGCAGAGCATCTGCGGCAGGGCAGCTGCAGGAGGTGCATTTTCCGCGGCAGGAAGAGCTGGGGGTGGGACTGGGTGAGCTTTCAGGTCCCTCCCCACCCGTGCCTCCCTGCGGTTCTACCGTTCCCCACGGAAGGGGCCCGTTCCTGAGGGTTTCCAGGGTGGTTTTGCTGCCTCTCCAAGAGCAAAGCAAAGCTGCAGCATCCCACAGCTCCAGCATCTCCTTCCTCCTCCTCCTCATCATCCCCAGTTCCTTGGTTGTGCCTGGGTGAGGCTGCAGGGAGGGCACTGGATCAGTGCTGGGCTCATTCTGCGTTGCACAATTTTTAACTCCCCCAGTTTTGCCCAAAGTTACACAATATTTGAGTTCCAAGCACTTGGAGCCGTGGGTTCAACAAGGGTTTTCTCCTTTTTAATTTTTTTAAAATTCTTTTTCTTCTTAAAAATATCAATGTTTTGGCTGTGGAGGAAAGCTTTGGAACCACGACTGGCTGTAAACTGCCAAACCCAGGGAGCAATTAATTTATTTATTATCAACTGGGAGCCTCAAAGGCTTCAACAGCCTCAGGATTCTGAGATTTTGTGAAGCTTGTCTGGGGCAGGATCTGGTTCTGAGAGATTTTCTCCTTTGGTGGGGCCGTGGGGTCACTCACTGGACTCCAAGGCCTTTGCAGACAAGCAAACAAAGCTGCAAAATCCTCATTGATCCTGGCCTGGCTCCTGCTTGCTGCTCAGCACCTGCAGAGAGGAGGAAGCTCTCGGTGCTGGACCCAGGCCTGAAATCTGAGCATTTCTGCTCTATTTACAGAGAGCAGGACAAACATTTCAGTGTCCCCCCGCTGCTCCCTGGGCTGCGTTCTTAACCTCAGCCTGCCCCTGCCAGCCCCCCCAGCACAGCCCCCCCTGCCAGCCCCCCAGCACAGCCCCCCTGCACAGCAATCCCTGCACAGC
>VZUI01055719.1:0-10748 GCA_013401135.1 Cettia cetti | reverse complement strand
TGGTGACGATGTTGCCCAGATGCATGTCAGGTGTCGATCACCGGGTTGTTGGCAGTCCCATCTTCGGAGGAGACCCATCTCCTCCCTATGTATGCCACCCTCTTTTTGGTTGCAAATAGTCCTTATCTCTGGCTGCTGACAAAGGCAGCACTGTTCCTAGACACATCTTGCTCAAACATGTATGATTTTATATTACATGCCTTTAAAACCTCGAATTACTTCATACTATTTATAACACCTATTCAAAGATAACTTTAGACAATAAATTCCCATTTGTTTATATAAGATAAAACTTTGATTTAATCAAACATATATCAATGCTAAAGTGACGGAATCATGGCTCCTTATCTGCTGTAGATACACTGGGAAAAGCGCAAATCTATATTTTTTCTCACTATAGGAACTCCACTCATAGGCTTAGATCACAGAATTCACAGAATCACAGAATTTTTCAGGTTGGAAGAGACCTTCAAGATCATTGAGTCCAACCCATGCCCTAACACCTCAACTAGACCATGGCACCAAGTGCCACATTCAGTCTTTTTTTAAACACATCCAGGGATGGTGACTCTACTACCTCCCCAGGCAGGCCATTCCAGTATTTTATCACTCTTTCCATAAAAAACATTTTTCTAATATGCAACCTATATTTCCCTTGATGCAGCTTAAGACTGTGTCCTCTTGTTCTGTCCGTTATTGCCCGGAGAAAGAGACCAACCCCCAGCTGACCACAACCCCCCTTCAAGAAGTTGTAGAGAGTGATTAGGTCACCTCTGAGTCTCCTCTTCTCCAGGCTAAACAACCCCAGTTCCCTCAGTCTTTCTTCATATGGCTTGTCTTCCAAGCCCCTCACCAGCCTCGTTGCCCTCCTCTGGACACACTCAAGCATCTCAATGTCCTTCCTAAACTGAGGGGCCCAGAACTGGACACAATACTCAAGGTGTGGCTCACCAGTGCCAAGTACAGGGGAAGAATGACCTCCCTGCTCCTGCTGGCCACACTATTCCTGATACAGGCCAGGAGCCATTGGCCTTCTTGGCCACCAGGGCACACTGCTGGCTCATGTTCAGCCAGTTGTCGAACCCCCAGGTCCCTTTCTGCCTGGGCACTGTCCAGCCACACCATCCCCAGTCTATAATGTTGCAGGGGGTTGTTGTGGCCAAAGTGCAGGACTCGGCACTTGGACTTATTAAACTACATCTTGTTAGACTCTGCCCATTTGTCCAACCGTTCTAGGTATTGCTGCAAAGCCCTCCTTCCCTCCAACAGATTGACACACGCTCCCAGCTTAGTGTCATCTGCAAATTTACTAATGAAAGCCTCAATAGCCTCATCCATGTCATCAATAAAGATATTGAACAGAGCTGGCCCCAGCACAGACCCCTGAGGGACACCACTGGTGCCTGGCTGCCAGCTGGATGCAGCACCGTTCCCCACCACTCTCTGGGCCCTGCCATGCAGCCAGTTCCTAATCCAGCAAAGAGTGCTCCTGTGCAAGCCACGGGCTGCCAGCTTATCCAGGAGTATGCTATGGGAGACAGTGTCAAAGGCCTTGCTGAAGTCCAAATAGACAACATCCACAGCCTTCCCTGCATCCACCAGGCAGGTCACCTGCTCATAAAAGGAGATCAGGTTGGTCAAACATGACCTACCCTTCCTAAACCCATGCTGGCTGGGTCGGATACCCTGGCCATCCTGTAAATTTTGTGTGATGACACTCAGTATAAACTGTTCCATTATCTTGCCAGGTACAGAGGTCAGGCTGACTAGGCTGTAATTACTAGGATCTTGTCCTAGAAGCTGCCTTTTAGTGACAGCAAGGTTTGCAGCACTTTTTGATTGGTATTTAATTTATCGATGCACTTATTTGAATAATGGCAGTTGTGGTGATGGGCTATTTGTAGCTATTGAGACTCTACAGAGCTGGAATGAGGCAATCAGCAAAATTAACACAGGCAAGCTGCCTGTGAGCTGCCATTTTCATTGACCTGAGCTGGATTCACAGCAGTGACCCGGTGCTAAAAGACTCCATTACCAGTCCCTGAAGTCTCCTGCTCTTCCACAGTGCATGGAAAAATCAGCCACTGGAATTTCAATGCTGAAAACCCGGCTAAAGTAGAGTTATGATTGCCTTATCCTGATTTTAGCCCCTTTTTTTCAGACTGAGTGGTGAAATGAAAGGCAAAACTTACTCTCTGCCAAGGAAGTGAAGCAGAAGCACGGCTCAGTGAGCAGTACAACATGTCACTCAAGGGAGACGACTTAATTCTTCTTCACTGTCACCTGCAGTGTAACCACGGGTGAACAGTAATTTAGGGACTGCAGAACCAGTCAGGATTTGCAATACACCACTACCCACAGTCCTGAGGGGAGCAGGCAGGCTCCACTGCACTCCCAGGGATGCTGGATGCCCAAAATGCTGCACAGTGGGAATAGAGGAAGGACACAGCAGAGGCAGTGCTGGTCAGGGGGAGTTATTTAGGAACTCAGGGCTGACTTCTGAACCTGCTTGAAGGCTGAGGAGCTTCTGCAACGAAACTGGAGTGAGTCAGGGGGCAGGAAAGGACACAGAAGATTGTGAGAGTGAGGTGTGCAGGACTACTCTGTGTGGGGCCAGCAGCGCAGGAGAACAGTAAGAACAGTTTTTCCTGAAGGGAAGTCAAGCAGTGTAGAGCAGTAGGAACACAGTGTGAAAAACAGGGTTCACTCTCCTGGTAAAATTTAAAAGTTCAATGAAGGACAATAGGAGACAAAGATAATAAAGAAAAGTTTTTAACTTTGGCTGTATGGTTGGCATTCAACCAAGAGCACACCTGCTATTTCAGAGACACCCTTTATGTACCTCTCCTATTGCATCAGTCCATTGCATATTCCTAAACAATTATGCATATTTAAACTTTTCCCCACGCTAATTTACATCTTCCAAGAACTATTTAGCATGGCTCCTCCTCAGGTCTGCCTTTTCAGAGCATACTCATTTCTTGACTGTGGTTTTAGTCTGTTTTTATTATCACCTCCAGCCTGGGTTTTGGGCCATACTTTCTACAGACAGCAGGTGCTGAGAGTTGGCATGTCAGTAGTGGGGGTCTTCATCATATGTTCACTGGATATTATCCCAACCAAGCAGGCAGTTCAATTAAAAACATAATATATCATAAGATATTTTACTACTATGTCTAAATTTAGTTAATAGCAGAAATAAAAACTCTATAGCAAAGTTACTTTAACATTATACATATAGCATCCATTTTAATATTTTCAAAAAGCCAGTATTATAATATGTATTTATAACAAGTTATTCCTGGCAGGAAGTCCAGCAGGGAGCCAAGGAGAGCCTGAGGTAGCTGCAGGGCACAATCCCACAGTGCTGGAGCCAAGCAGGGACAGCACAGGGCTGGCACCACCAGTTTTTCCCATCAGTGGCACCAAATAAAGCAAAGAAACCAGTCAATGTCAGATGACACCAAAAGAAGAGAAAAAACAAGAATTTACAAATGTCTTTAGGCTGAGATTGAAAGCCCAGGCTGGAGTTCATGTGCTACTCCTGGGCACATGGATGGGATCCTGGGTGGGACTCCTTAGGGCAATTAGTGGCTGTTAATGACCTCTACAATGGGAGATTAAGGCCACTGAAACCCACCTGCAGTGATTCATCACAGGAAGAGCCTCACAGCACTTCCTTATTCTCTATTAGCATTCTGAGAATAGGTAAATCAGCCTGAGCAACTCAGCAATTATGGCATGGGAAGCTGCAGGAGCAACTTAATTTGGAGTTAGAGAGAGGTTTCAAGAAGTAAAATTGACAATTAAGAAAATTCATCTGTGCTTGATTGGAATGAGCTCTTAAATGTATCTAATTTTAAATTTTATCTAATTTTACAGATACCAAAAATAAAATAGATTATTTTAATAGTAACTTCATTTTTTTTCTAACTCCAGTTAGGGAAACATTGATATTAATACATTTTGGTGAAGAATTTCCAGTTGACTGCACTGTTGAATAGGGTACACTTCAACTGAGTACAGCAAAACCTTTTCTTCAAACTTATTTTTTTGACAAAAAGTACAATAAACAGAAGCACATTTGGCCAGACGAGCTTTTATAGAGGCTTTTGGTGCAGATTATATAACAGGCTTCTAAAATATGGATGCAGTGACTGGTTTTTCCTCCCCTTTTTGGGACACTCAATATGCCTTTTTGGTGCCTGATTAAACCAAGTGCAGTTTAATCAGGTGCGGTGCTTTCTTTTTCCTCTTTATTGGGTTTGCTGTTCTAGCCTAAAGCATCAGACTGAGGAGCTTGGAGTGTGCTTTGAGGTAAAAGGTTTAATTTAGTTACTTCCCTACACCTTGCAGGAACTCGCTGCCTGCAAAGAGGAGCACTTGAGATTTATCTGTGTTTTTATTAAATTGGAGAGAATGCATTAAGAAAAGCTGATAGACAGTAAAATTTGCTGTCTCTTTGCTTTTCATCGGCACTGACTGTGAGTTTGGCTTCTTCCTCTACTCAAGAAATCCTAGGGGATAAAAAAGGTACAATTCCTCATTTTTTATAATTACCCAGCCGATTTTGTGCTGCTATTAGTGTTATGAACAAATCCTCGGTGAATGAAAAAGTGTGTGTGTGGGGGGTGGACCGTCCTGATGTAGCCGTGACCCTGGGAGATAGTGAGACTGGGTCCTCGATGCTGCAGCTGTGGGGGGGCAGGTTCGGACCTGGGTAGCCTGTGGGTAGCTATGGGGGGGGTGAAATCTGCCCTCTGCCCCCGGAGGACGGGGCGGGCCAGGACGGGACTTGTTCCCTGCGACAGACAGGAGCACCCCGCAGGGCAGGCACTCTGTTGCATAGCAACTGTCCTGTCTGTGTGGGGGTCCACCGCTTTGAAGCCGCTGAGCTTAATTATCTGCTAATGATTCCTCACCTGTTGCCTGGCTGACACCAGAGGAAGGCATAGGCTAATGAGACCAACCCTTGGCATCTTGGGAGCATATCGTTTTCAGAAACAAACACCCCAAGATAAAATTCGTCACAGTGAGAGGGAACCAGATGATGCCCTGATGGAAGAGGAAGGAGATGCACCCCTGAGCTTAATTTGAAGACTCACCATGACCTAAAGAACGAGCCTGATGTGGGGATGGGAGGAAAGTTGACTCTAGGAGACTGCGTTCTGGCATTCCTGTGGGGACAGAGATACGGAATAGAACAGGCAGTTATGTGATAACAATCTGGTTCTGCTGCATTATTCCTCATTACACTGGGTTGCAGTGGCTTTGTGGAAAACTCCTACTGAGTGTTCCCCATAAAGCTGATCTTTTCAATAAAGAGCTGAATATTAATAAAGGCATAAACCTTGTTCTTTTCATTAGAACTTTTTTGTGTTGGATTTAGGGATGATAATGGCCATTTAATCCTGATGTTTGAGATGTGATTGGTCAGTCATGCAGCAGCTCTTTCTAGTGTGAGAGGGGTAAGTGGAGGTGGTTTTGATTAAGTGGTGGCTTATAAATGTGGCCTGGAGAGCAGAGAAAGAATGGTTGTCACAGATTTTTTTAAGGCATCTTCTGCACCTTCTCCTCCCTTGATTGCCAAGGATTTCTCTGGGCACTTTTACTATGGAGCAAGGGAGGCTTTTGCACCTGAAAGTGGAAAGACAACTGGGCCTTTTTGCCTGTGAGAGGGAAGATGCATGCCAATGTCATTATAAATAACTTGATGGGTGAAGGGATAGGTGTTAAAAGTCTTTGGAATGGGTCTGACTATCTCTCCTGACTTTGGGCAGCAGGTTCCTTACCGGGCCAGGGCAGCTTGGCTCCTGAGATAGACAAGGGTCTGCGTGAGTCTAAGTTATTTCTAAAAGTAGTTCAGAGTTAGGATTCTGATACAGTTCACTTGCACCAATTGCATCTAACTATAATTTCAGTGTATTTTCATCACTCAATTTCAATGGGAAATGACAACAAAATGAGGAATATGCATAATTTATTATCAAGGTCTGTGTTGTCGCAGTTCCTGATTGGTTTCTTTTTCTCTAAAGGAATAGTTAATGTGTGATATTCTGATTTTTTAAAATGATGACTAATATAGAGTTGGGGCTCTAGTGTAAAGCTGTTATTTAAATTGTTTGAATTTATTATGAATATATAAAATAAATAAAGTACTTGATTTGCACTGTATTACTACAATTTGTGCCTAACCCTTTTAAACCTGATAAGTTATTTTATGAGAGCAGAGTTAGATATTTGCAGCAGAAATGTGGGTTGTGAACCCTTTTCATGATTTGAATTTTCCTCTGCTCACTCTGCATGCTTTTTACTTCTAGAATCTGAGAATTATATAAACATTATGTTTGTTTGGGTTTTTTAATTAACTGTCTTTTAAAAAGTGCCAAAAATAGCCAATCACAATCAGTTTTTGGAAAATACAGTTATGACTATAATGAAATACTGTTGTAGTACTGAGAACTAGTGCAGCTTTGGACTTTTTAATGCAAAAAATGAAATTATATTGAAATAAGTCTCACTGAAATTTGTTTTAAAAGACCATTGAATAACCTATCAGGTAGAAGATGAATAGGTTTTATTTTTGGTTCTAGAATGCCAGCTCTACCCTGAAAAGCTGGCAGAGACACAGAACCATACAAATGCAGCTTGTATGTCCTGCCAGGGAAGGAATCCCTGCCTTCTCCTGCACAGCAAGGCTTGTCCAAGGTTTCAGGGATGTTTGTTTTAGATTCTGAGGGAATCCCTGCCAGGAACTTGGATATGGGGAAGCCACACCCTCATTTCACAGACTGGCCAAGGTGTTCTTTGCACTGAAAACTGAATTTGGGTGAAGTTTAGGAAGGTGTTTGGATTATTGTGAGAGAACTCCCTGGCTGGAGAAGTGCAGGTGTCTGAAAATGCTTTTGTTGGCCACAAGGGCAGAGGCCCTGCTAAGTGCCCTGGTGTCACAGAGCAGCCTGTGAAGCACAAATCCTACAAGCCAACAATGGGTCCAATTGAATTCCTGGCACAGCTGGATTATTCTGAAGGATGTTGTGAATCTGCAACCCCTTGTGTCCCAACCCCAGACTGCACTCACTGGGTGCTTCTACATATCCCCAGCTCCTCAGAGCAGAAGTTATACATGCAGATCAAATGCACTTTATAACAGGGAATTCATCATTTTCCCTCTATTAATTCTAAAATTCATGTACTGTTACCATGCTGATTTTCTGGATTAGAACAAAACCCAGGCTTGGAGGTTGGATATAATTTATATCTTTATTTGTTCTAAATATGCTTCCTTATATTAATGTTTAGAACACCCCAAAGCTTCATGTTCTCTGAATGTTACTGTGCAGTTGGTTAATTCAGCTTTATCATGTTGTCCAAGAGTTCCTCAGCCTACTTAAAATGTCCACTTGGAAAGTGCCCTTGAATGCAGCAGACAGCATGTGATGGATGAGACAGAGTACAGTCAAACTTTCTGAGCAAAAGGGGAGAGGATTTATGACTCCAACTTCCTCCTGCAGGAGTGCATGATTGGTGGATATGGGCTGTCATGGGTTATTTGTATGGCACTGAAACCTGGAAATCTCAGGGGATTCTGTATTCAGAGACAATTCTTCCACTGAGTGCATCAGGAAGGTGAGCAGAGAGCTGAGGTTCCTCCAGGTCTCTCAATAAGTGAATGGCCAAGCTGGCATTTGGGGTGCCTGGCTTGTTAGAGAGAGTCTGTGTTGACTGGGGAAAATACAAATCAAAATGTAAGGCCTGAAAACTGTCCCAGTGGAAGTTGCCCACGAAATTTGGAGAAAAACAAATAATATGGAAGAAATAGGGTAGCTAGAAAATGGTGATTTTAAATATATTGTTTATTTGTTTGTTTATATGGGATGTAAGTAGGGAAATTGGCAAAGTTAATAAATTTTGCCCATATCTTGATATAATACAGAGAGGCTTCAGCTGTAAAATGAAAATCCAGGTTCAGTTTTATATGCCAGCTCCTCTCAAATTAGATATTTGTGTTCCAGTTTCTAGTTCAAGCCTATTTCTAATACATTTTGCTAATAAAACACAGAGGTTCTGGTACTTGATGTGGTTACACATCAGGTCACATTTTGTTTAATTCCTACCCCAAAGAATCTTTTCCTTTATCCATTCCACCCCCCCCCCCCCCCCCCCCCCCCCCCCGATTTAATTAGAGAATCTTAATACTAAACCATTCTGGGCTGCTGAAACATTTGATTAATTTTGTGTGGTTGCAGTTCTGTAATGAAACCCTGCAAGCAGTTGAGAAGCTTTCCACAGCTCCATGAGCACAGCTGTGAATTATGGCTGTGCTAACACTCCAAGGAAATAAGTGCAGCATCCAGTCTCGGTGGAAGCTTTCCACCTGATTGGTTTTCCAGTCACAACTTCTTCCCCTTGTGCTGCAAGGCTGGGATTCCTGTGAAGGTGCTGGGCTCTGTCCTGGAGAAGGGCAAATATTTACAGTGTCCAGACAGCTTTCTCATCAGCCATGAAGATGGGTGACCATGGCATGGGTCTTTGAGAGAAGATTTAAGTGAAGAAGAAGATACAAATTAATCTGACTAACTCATAGGGGAGTATATGGTGAAATTTGCAGACAAATAGACAGCTTTGGATAACAAATTACGGGGAAGGTTTGTCTTGAAAAAACCCCAAGACACCATCTAGTTTATACTTTTTCACAAGGCGAGATAACTTCTACCAGGCTTTTCCTGATAAATGTTCCTGTAATGTGTTCTCCAAAAGCCTTCAGTGCTAAAGCAATGTATTACAGCTCTCCACTGTCCTTACCACACGAGTTTTCTCAGTGCCTTGCCCAAATCTCTCCTTCTGAATGCTGAGCATTACTTTTTCCTTTACCCACAGAAGATAAAGAATTTAACTCCTTCCCTTCCCCTCTGTTATAAATGCATATTGTGGAGTTGGCTTTTCTCAACTATTGAGATGAATGCTATATGTATAATGTGAGAAAGTTGTACTGTATTTCCTTTTATTTGTAGAGTTTAGAAATGTGATGAATGTATATTTTCTGATAGTAACATAGGGTTAAAAGTAAAGACTGGAGTTTTTTTCTTTGTAACATCTAAACTGGCCAAACCAGAAGGTAAGGAGAGTCATCGTGTATGAAGATTGTTTATCAAAAGCTATTGAACCTCTGTTATCAAGTATCTTCTCCAAATGAAGATGACAAACACCTGTGAGAAGAATTTATGAGATCTATGTTACCAGACCTATATTACCAGCTCTATCTGTAGATAGAGCTACCAGATAAAATGATTGGAGAGAATTGAAACTGAACAAAGAATGTCAAACCCAAAAAAGAATGTTTGAATCATGCATTAGGGTCTATTAAATATGTAACACAGAGATCCTTAGAACAAAGGATCTGAAGGGGTCGGGTGTGCTGGCTGGCTTGGGGCCAGGCACCCTCAGCTGAGAAACTGCTTTTGTTTTCTGTCTCCTAATTGTCTATTTTTTTATTTTTTATTAAACTTATACATTTTTCTAAGAATGTGAACCTTGTTTTTCACACCTCTGTATTGTGTGCATACAGATTTAGACTCAGAACCACAGAGTTGTGAGGTTTTTAAGGGACACACAATCCCATTTCAGTCCTTTCCTCAGGTATTTCAATAGAATTATGATTCTGTGACATCATGTTGGGTCTTGGGTCATTGTTCTTGTTCTCCTACAGGCAGTCTGTGGTGGATGTGAACCTTCAGTGGAGTGCTCAGATGATCCATTCCAACAGAGCCCTGCCAGGCTGGACACTGGGATGACTTCTGTATCTTAATGACACTTTGTGTTAATGTGGGGTGGAGCAGTGATCTGATAATGCTGATTGCAATTTGTGATCTGCCGAACTGAGGTATCCTTATGTGGGAAATTAGTGCTTCTTGCATTTCTCCTCCATCGTGTTTAGTGGGGATTTTTCTTGTATCTTTGTTGTTGGGGTTTTCTGTTGGTTTTGGAGGGGATTAGTCCTCACTGCAGTGCTTTGCATTTATCCTTAGTGACTTGCACCTGTATGTTTCAGACCTTTTCTTCAAATCCTCAAGATCATTCCCACAGCACTAATACCTTTTTCTGTTATCACATTCTCTTTCTATTTAATCAACTAACAACAGTTAAATTTTTTTCCTGAATTTTGTTTTGCTTGGTTATTTACATGGGAAAACAGAAGCACTCTGCTAAAAATATATGTGCATTTGCGCATGCTGTTTCATTTAAAATACTGTCTTGTGTTTGGCAATATTTAGTATGAATGGGAATGTTCAGAAAACTTTGTAGTAGCAGATGGAAAACCAGTTTGGAAAACTCTGAGGGCAAGAGTGAGCCAGTAGAGGCTTTGAGTCTGATAATCCCCCGTGGGGACCAGCCTGGAGGAAGTGTCATGGTAGCTGTGAAAGCCAAGAAGCTCGGGGAGCTCACCCAGAGCTCACCTGATTGTCCATCTCTGATCTCCTCTGTGTTCTAGGTTAAAATGTAAGATGTGCCCAAAGTATGTATTCTATCACCATCTTCATGAGCTGTTGAAACCAGGTGGGGCAGTGTTTCCCTTATCTGCTGCTAATGGCTCATCAATGCCTTGCCACATGACTCATAGATAACGCCCCCGGGAGCTATCTCTGTTTAATGGGCCATCAAGGACCCATCACATGACTCATAGAATGATAACAGTCCATTGTGAGGTGCTCCTCCCAGGGGGAGGAGCCAAGCATTCCCACATGGAT
>VZUI01055717.1:0-67618 GCA_013401135.1 Cettia cetti | reverse complement strand
TATTTATATATTTATATATTTATATATTTATATATTTATATATTTATATATTTATATATTTATATATTTATATATTTATATCGGGAGGTACTTCTCGGGCAGGAGCAGTGGTGGAGGTGCGGGGCAGATCCCTGGAAGGGCGGGGGGTGGTTCGGGGGCAGCTCTCCAACCCCACGGGTAACCCCGTCCTGCCTTCCAGAGGGGACGGAGCAGGAATGGAGAGGGGATGGAGCGGGAATGGAGCGGGAATGGAGCAGGAATGGAGCAGGAATGGAGCGGGAATGGAGCGGGAATGGAGCGGGGATGGAGCAGGGATGGAGCAGGGATGGAGCGGGAATGGAGCGGGGATGGAGCGGGGATGGAGCGGGAATGGAGCGGGAATGGAGCGGGAATGGAGCGGGGATGGAGCAGGGATGGAGCGGGGATGGAGCGGGAATGGAGCGGGGATGGAGCGGGGATGGAGCGGGAATGGAGCAGGGATGGAGCGGGGATGGAGCAGGGATGGAGCGGGGATGGAGCGGGGATGGAGCGGGGATGGAGCGGGGATGGAGCGGGGATGGAGCAGGGAAGCCGCCGCCCCCCGCAGCCGGGCTGGCTCTCGCTGCTCCCCCATCCCTCACAGCTCGGGCAGGGAAGAGCCAGCCCCTCTTATTCCGTGCCAAGTTCCCAACTCACAGCGCCAAACAGCGCATTGCAAAACAACAACAACACCAACAAAAAATAAATAAATAATAATTTTAAAAAAAAATCAAACGCCAAAGCTTTGTGCCATCTCCAATCAGGGGCAGCTGGATCCCACCGACGGCTCAGGGAAGGGGAGGCGGGGAAAGGGGATGGGGTTTCCTTGGATGAATTCCTAAACAATCCCTATTATTAATTTCTTCACCAACCAAGGGTGGATAGGGGCTCCAATTGCAAGATTTGCTTTTCAAAGAGGAACCTGAAATCAAAACACCTGTTCTACATTAGCCCTCTCCCACCTCCCCTGTAAATGAAATTATTTAAATAATGAAATAGTATATGTACATGAGAGAGAATAGGCGTATTGTTTTTCTCTCCTGACATACGGGATCAGAGCTGGGAATCACTTCAGGTGAATAAATTAATCATCAAGCATTGAAGCAGTGACATGGCGAGTCCTACCAGAGCATCTTTAGGCACACTCGAACCCAAAACTCGCCCCCCAAACCCTCCCCCGGGCTCCTCTGCTGGGGGTGGGCAGCAAGGCATTCCCAGTGCGTGCGCCCCAATTTCCCTGCAGCCAGGGGTGGGCCCCACATCCCATCATATCCCATCATATCCCGTCCATCCCATCCATCCCATGCATCCCATCCCATCCCATCCATCCCACCCCACTCCACCCCACCCGGGGGTGCCCCCGCGGGGCCGGGGGTGCAGCAGAGCCCCGTTACCTTGGCGGGGGGCTCGGCAGCGCTCTCATGGGTGCCTGGCGGCCCCGGCACAGGGCTGCGCTGGCTCCCGGCCCTATTTCCGCTTGTCCCTACGAGGGGACGCGCCCGGCCCGATAAGCTATCGCCGAGCCGCGCTCAGCACCTCACTGCGCTCCCGGCCCCGGCGGCGGCCGCGCTGGGCCGGCGGGGAGATGTCGAGGCATTTCTGGGAATAATCACATCACACAAGTGCTTACATTCCTGCTTCCTTTCTCTTTATCCCTACCACCAAGTTTGAAGTCACACCTTCTACCGGATTGTTTGAGGTCCCGGGGTTGCAGGGGGGCGGCCGGCAGGGAAGGGGGGAGCCTGGGGTTGTTAATCTCGAGGGTTCCTCCAGGCCAATAAAAGGGACGTGGTCAGAAATTTCTTCTTTTCCACAGAAACCTCTCCTTCTCCCCCCCACCCCAACCCCTAACCCCTTCTGTTTGTTTTTTTTGCCTGGACTTTCGGGGTCTGCAAAGAGCGTTGGGAAGTCCTGAAAGCTGCTCAAATTGAGCTGCAAGGTCACAAAAAAGACTTTGTTTGCCCCGTTTAGTCATGGAGGGGTCCCGGTACACACACAGACATTGTGGAAAAGGCACCTGGAAAGGAGAATATATAAAAATATTTTATCCACGTGCACTGGGATAGGTTTCCCAAAATGCAGCTGAAGGCATTAAACCTGCAGCATCCAGGAGGTTTGATTAATGTGCTGATACGAAAATAATTGTCCATAAACATCTGGGAGTGTGCACACAAAACCTTCTTTAACATCTCATATACACAATTTACATATCCAGGCACTGATCTTAATTAACTCGAGATCTTAAAAGCCTGAGCAGTGGGATTCTGACTGGGAGATGGGTACTCCAGTGCTGCAAGCAGCTCTGGAAATTCACATTTTCCGGCAGAAAAGCAGCCACCGGAATCTCTTTCACTGGGCATTTTGCTCTATTCCCCCTCTGCTCTCTGTCCAGATTGCTGTGGCTTTGTGCCACCGCCACCTGCTGAGCTCTGAGCTCACCTCATCAACCCCTTCAGCATTTAAGAACCCCCAGGGCTCTTAAAAACCACCCTGATCCCCCTGCTCGTGTCTCCTACCGGGCACTCAGCTTGTCCAGCGAGCAGCAGAAGACACAGAATGGTTTCCATGTTCTGGGTTTTTTTGTGGTTTTTTGTTTGTTTGTGGTTTTTTGTTTTTTTTTTTTTTGTTTGGTTGGTTGGTTGGGGTTGGTTTGGTTTTTTGTTTTTTTGGGGTTTTTTTGGGGTTTGATTTTTTTGTGTGTGTGTTTGGGGTTTTTTTGGTTTTTTTTTTTTGTTTTTTTGTTTGTTTGTTTTGGTTTTTTTCCCCCAATGCCCCTCAAGATTCTGGGCTTTAGTGCTTTACAAAACGGGTGATTTTGCGACGGGTGATGAGGCATCCAGAGCTGACACACTTTGAAAAGGTAAAATCAAGCAGATGCAGAGGAATGATTTCTGCCTGCGGGCCAGCGCCAGAGGGCAAACCTTTGGCGGTGCCCTTGGTCCCGTTGTCACCCTCCCCATCCTTCAGGTCCCTTTTTTCGTGCTGTACCCCCCCAGGACCGCCTCTTCTTCGTGCAGCTCTCAGAGCAAAGCTGAGCCCCGCCCAGGGCGACTCTGCTGCTCCCCAGTAAAGAACCAGAGCATGTGTGCACCATGCCCCTGGCCACAGCAGCCCGGCCCTTGGCTGGGGTTTCTGGTTGTCACCTCGTGCCAGTAATAATAACAATAATAATAACAATAATAAGAACGTTGCTTTGTGGATTCAGACCTGCCAGGAAGGCACCAAGCCAAGTGTTACACTTGTGGGAGGTATCTCGCAGAGTACTCCAAGGATCTTTTGTTAGGTCTGGCCTTATTTAATATTTTCATTAATGACCCAGTAAATGGATTACACAGCCCATTAATAAAGTTGGCAGATGCTACCCAGTTAAGGGAGCTCATGAAAGGCAAGAGAAGATTAAAAAAGGGAAGGGAAGATGAGAGAAAAGCAGGAAGAAATGACAGGGAAAGAGCCCCAAAATTATTTGTGAGGATGAAATTCAGGGAAAGGTGGCTGGAAGACTGTTCAAAATCCAGAATCTTTAATTGTGGTTTTATCCACAATCCAGTAAAAATAAATTATTAGTCCCAGAGAGAGATGGGGCAGAGGGTGAGGCTGGGGTTTGCAGGGAGGGGGGCAGGAGGGCAGGGACCACAGCAGGAGCTCTGCTCACACACAGAGGAGGGACACGGGACAGAAAAACCCCAGGGGAGGACCAGAAAACAACAGAAAGGACTGCTCGTGCTGCAAAGGGTAGGAGAGACCCTTAGGTCTGAGGGTGGGGCTCAACAGGCAGGGCAGGGGAGCCCCCACATGTTTTGGGACCTGTGCTTCTGGCAGGTGTCACCAACTCCATCAGAGTTTGGGACAGTGCTGCAGGAGACACCAGACTGTAGTAAATAAGATAAATCTGATAATCTTGGAGCTTGACTGCCCACTTTTCTCTCTCAGCTCTTCCAGGGGCGCCTTGTGGAGCTCTGAAGATAACATCAGCCGTGAGGGGGCTGTGGGGGGCTGCAGGCACAGGGGAAAAACCTCCTCAAGATTCTGGGATCCCGCAACTGAATCCCTTGGGTCCTTCTCCAGAGCAGTGGCAGCTGCTGGGTGAACAAGAGCCTGGCCCAGGAGGGAGGACAAGACACAATAAAATGTGGGCAAATAAAGCAATAAGCAGGAAAATCCTCCCCAGGAATTCTGCTGGCCCGGGAAGGGTGGAAGGTTTTGCAATCCTCTGCTGAGCAGAGACTCAAAATGATGAAAAAATCCCCTAACTGATCAGGTGTAAAGTGGCAATAGGGCAAGAAGAGGATGTTTCTAGGTGTTTCCACCTCCCTCATATCCCATGGGAGTTTCAGGAGGTACAGATGGAGGCAGAGAGGAGCAGCATGGCCTCTCCAGTGGTTACACGGAACAGCTCAGACACTGAACAAACACAGAGGGTTTGGGAGCCAGAACAGGTCTGTGGATTTAAACTGAGCCAGGGACATGACCACAAAGCCCCAGATGTTCCACTGATGGAAATCAGAGTGGATCCAACGGCACCAGGAAAATTCTTACAGCACAGGCTGGGCTGAGGGTTTGATGCCTTAAACACTCCTAGGCCGTGGATTTGAGCGTGTCCTTCTTAGCAGTTCTACACAGATAAAGTTCTCATGCCTTAAGCTTTTGCAGGTTATTGGGCAGAATTTTGGAGGGTCTGTTATGCCAAGATTGTAGCTTGACCCGAATTGTTCCCCTTTTTCCTAAATAATTATGATACCACTACTTCCAGAGAGAAAGAAGGAATTCAAAACCCAACACTGGGCCCAGTTTACCACTTCATTACACCTGTTTGACATCACAAACCTACCTGCTCCAAAGAATCAAACCTCTATTCTACTCCTGCCCATTTCATTTAGACACAAATCCCTAAAATCCTGAGTATTTCAGTGTTTTCTCTTTTCTTTCAGCACTTGCTGTTCACCTATTTGCTTTTTTCGCTTCCCACTGGGTCACCACTACAAAAATCTTGGCCAAACTATGTGAAGCCATGAATATGATTATGGCCTGCTAATGTAAACAGGCAGGAAGGGGTAAAATAGGCTGGTTTTGTGTGTGTGTGTGTGTGTGTGAGAGAGAGAAGGATCCAGATCCAGTTTATAAACATCCATCTCCAGTAATGAGTCCTCTAGGAAGAAATGAAAAATAGCCCAGGCCTGGTAAAGTCAATTAAGTTGCTTTTAAATAAGAGGTTACCCAGAGAGGCCAAGAGTTAACATGTAAAGGCTTATTGCCAGTGCTGTAAAAAATAAAAGGAGGCTTGAATATTTGAAGACATTTGGTTGCTATTATAAACAAGTGGATCTAATAGTGTGGGTACATTCATAGACTAACTGTAGAAGTTGGGCATCTTACAAGGACACATTGAAAGGGAAAAAAACTCCAAGGTTCCCTGGCTAAATAATTCCAAATGGGTCATTATAAAACCACTGATACAACACGTGTGGTTGGGACCCAGGGCATTTATAAGGAAAGCTTTTCAAACCCCCCAATAATGAGCAGCTAACAACAAGAGCACAGCCAAAGGTGTGTGTAATCTGCAGGGAACACATGGCAAAGCTTTACCCTGCAAATTCTTCTAATGGCCTGGAGAGCAGATGGCCCTGACACCACCTCCAGCCCCCAAAACTCCACTGAGCTTTGTCCCACTGCTGGGGTTTGGGATTGGAAAAGTGAGCATGGTGACAGCACCTTCCAGGGAGGGAAGGGCTGTACTTAAAGAGATGAGGAAAGAAATTAAAGACAAAAGGGGAACAAAGATGCTCCTCTTTTCTGCTCCAAAGCCCAATTTTTGGGGGGTTCAAGGATTTTGCAGTGGGCTGCTACCACAATCTGGGCCAGACCTGTAATCCCTGCAAAGACAGCCTTGAGGAGACACCCACACACCAAAGTCACCTTCTGACAGAGGCCAGAGCTGACCCACCCAGAGGAGCTTCCCCAGACATCCCAGGCTGTCAGTGGCTGCCTCTGGAGGCAGTGGAAATGCTGCTCTCTGCTCCAGCTCCCTCAGGAACACCCCATGCCCAGAGCATCCCACGGGGTGAAACTCTGCTGCCACGGAGCTGTGCCCACAAAGGCTGCTCTTTTCCAAAGGAAAACTGATTTGAGTGGCAGATTGCCCATCCCTCCCCAAAGGCAGGCTCCAGGCCTGGATCAGAAGTTTGAGCCCCCCAGACCCTTCCTGTGCAGCTCGGGGCTGGCCCCTGAGCCCAAGCATTCCTGCCCTCTCATCACACTTTTAAATACCTGAGCCTCTTCCCACTCTCCTCTTTGGGTCAGACAATGAGAGAGAGCAGCTGTAACACGCAGCACCCGTTTTCTGATCCCAAAGAGGCAGAATGACCCTCAGTGACGAAGTTTTTTGGAGCATGAATATAAATTTGAGTTAAATATTAAGCTGCTCCGACTATCCAAGAGCAGCAGGATGCCTCTGCCCCTGTCAGACCCAGCGGTGAGGCTCAAACAGGAATTCCCACACAGGATCCGGGATCAGAATTCCTCATTTTGAAATGAAGTTTTGAACAACTCATCCCTCAGCACGGCTCCCTGCGCTGCTGCTCGGGCTCTGGAGCTCGGCACGGATTTCCTGGGGGCTCAGCAGGCGGCAGGACGGTGGGATCAGGGATCCCTGCCCCTCCCGAGCCCCTGCCCGCCTCCCTCCCTCCTGCCAGCCGCGGGGGAGCGGGGGAGCAGCGGGGTCAGGCGAGTCAGCGTCACCGAAAGGAAGCGGGCTCGGAGCTGAGCGGCATTCCCTACAGCCACCGCCGGCCACGGCCGCGATGGGGACAATTAACCCAGCAGAGATCGGAGAGGAGACTCCTCAGCCCCCTTTCCCTCCGAGGGAGGGGCATCCCAGCAGGAATCATGGCTCCATCCCAGCACCCACCTGAGAGACCACCCAGGGACACCCGGGCAGGCCCTGGGAACCCCAGAGCAGGGCTGGCTCCTGGCCTGGCTGCTCTCTGCAGTGTGGGATGGCAGAGGAAGAGGAGGCAGGAGTGCAATTCTGCACTGGGAACCCCAGAGCAGGGCTGGCTGCTCTCTGCAGTGTGGGATGGCAGAGGAAGAGGAGGCAGGAGTGCAATTCTGCACTGGGAACCCCAGAGCAGGGCTGGCTGCTCTCTGCAGTGTGGGATGGCAGAGCAGGGCGAGGCAGGAGTGCAATTCTGCCTCTATTTGTTTAAGCCAGCAGTAAATTAATGCTGCAAATCTGCCAGGCTGGCCCTGTGGTTTCGAGGAGATTTTTTTGGCTTTCTGGTCTGGGGTATTATAGACACAGGTTTCCTTTCTAGCCCTTGATAAACACTTCTGACCCAGCTACTCAGGAGGGGCAGGGTGGGGGGAACATTCCCAAATCCCGGTGTGAAAACCCCGAAGCCTCCCCTCCCCTTGTCACCAGACCCTGCAGCTGGCTCCCGGGGGGGGACACGCTCTCCAGACACGGTTCCTGCGTTCTGGGGGGGCACCTGCCACCCAGCAGCAGGGAGGGTCACCCTGGGTGTCAGCAAGCCCCTCCCACCCCAGGGAGCCCTGGAATTAGTTATTAACCTGCCCCAGTGCTGCCAAAGGGGAGAGAAGGAAAGGAGAGCCTGGAGACACTGCGGGGAGGGAGTCCAGTCTGGGGAGATGTCAATAAAGAATGGCCGTAAGATCCCTAAAATCTGGGTCCAGGAATTGCACAGAGCCCCACTGCCACCCTCCAGAGACCCCAAGAAGACCCCTGAGGCCAGCAGGAGCAGCCTGGAGCACGGTTTGGGAACTGCTGCCCTTCCAAAGCTGTGGTGAAGGGATCCACCCTGGAGCAAACCTGGGGAATAAAGAACTAAATGAACCCTTCTCAAAACTGTTTTGTAGGTGAGAATCACTCTGTTTCAGGGAGGTGCTCAGTGTGTCAGGGTACAGGTGACAAATTTGGGGTAATTCCCAAAGATGCCAGCTGGGTGCAGAACAAGGGCTCAGCCTGTTTCCCTAAGGGAAGGGGGTGAGCCCTGCACGCCTGGACCTGCCTCCAGCAGCTGATTCATCTCTCGTCTCCATTCTCAGTTTTGGGGTGTCTGGTCCCATTTCCATCATGCTTAGCAGCCTGCTGTCACTCCTAGAAACAAAATTCCTGTGCCACAAGGACTGGGAAAAAGTCAGTGCCCTCACTGTGGGTTCAGAGAACCCCCAGAGGAGCATCACTGGAAAAGCTGCACACACAGCAACAAACCTCTGCACTAGACACCAGAAGATCCCTCTCAAGAGCGAGTTTGACAGCCAAATTTCAGTTTCACCACTCCTTTGTCCTTTCCAAACCTCCCCTTCAGGCCTGCTGTGGCAGAGGAGAGGGGGAAGGGCTGCTGCACCCCTGCCCGTGCTGAGAGCAGCCACAGGCACCACAGGGCAGAGCTGCTCCCCAGGAACGTGGAATAAAAACATTTACACAGAGCCACGGGGCCCTGGGAGCTGAGATCTCAGCAGGGGCAGGGAATGCTCTCGGGCTGATGGCAACGGGTGGGAAGAAGGTGCAGAAACTTCAGGTCACTGCAGAGGGCTGACACACAACCCAGCAGGTGCCTGGGCAGCCACACAGCCGAGGAGCTGTCCCTCCATGCCAGCAGCAAGGAAAGCCCAGGGAGATTCCTCACCAGCTCCTTCTCCTCCCTGCTCCCATGGCACAGGCAGCCCAGGCTCCCTGGCAGGGCTGGGAATCCTTTTGTCCTGCTCGGTGTGGCTGTGCTGACCCCAGGTGAGATCTGTCACACCATAAAACTCCTTACATGCACCTCATCCCTTCTTTCCACACACACAGAGCCTCTCCCAACCCCCCTTGGGAAATGCCAGGGCAGGAAGGAGCAGAGGGAGATGTGTGGCTGAGTTCCAGTCTGGCTGCTGGCTCAGGCTCAGTCGGGTCCCACAGCTGGGAGGAACTGGATGGTCTCACAAATCCTTGGATTTTTGAGGGCAGCAACCCTCTGCTTGATTTCACCCAAAGCTCAGGGCTGGGAAGCCCTGCCTGGGTAGGAGGAGGGTGCAGGAATTTATCTGTGCACGTGTGAGCATCACCCCCGTGCTGTGCCTTGGTTCCACGCTCAGGTGGTGCACAGGACATCGGCTGCTCCGCCTCAGGGCCAGGCTGCCTCTTAAAACCCCTTCTGTCTTTCCCCTCTGCAAAAGGAACACCACGACTGTTCACAGAGGGGGAAAGAAAACCCTCTTGTATCAGCCAGGAGACAAAACCCACTTAGTATCGCATCAAAAAAAGGAAAAGTGCCCCTAGAGGGAGATCAGTCAGCACGGGCTTGTCCCTGTGCTCCAGCTTCGATTAGATCCTCCAGCAGGGAATAAACAACTTTCACCTTGCCGTGACCCCAGGGATGCTCCGGCCGCCTGGGCAGCGCTGCCAGCATCCCCGCGGAGCTGCGGGAGCCCGCACCGCCCTGGCAGGATCACCGGGAACGCTGCCCTGCCGAGCCTGGGGCTGGGTGCCCCCCACCACCCCCCTCAGCCCCCAGCAGCCGCTGCCTTTTGCTGGAATAAAGCTCGTGGAAGAAGGCAGGATTTTGTTGTGCTTCACCTAGAGATAAATAAAATAATTTTGAGCCGTGGGGATGGAGCAGGTATTAAATACACGGCATCCTGTGCCCCATGGCTGAGATACACGGATTCACTCTGCCCGTATTTTACCTCCATGCTGCTTGTCAGGAATCCTCCCCCAAGCCAAGGGGGAGGGATCCATCCCAGCCTCCAATTAAAGCCCAGCTCTCCTTAAAGGCACCATTGTAGGCAAAGGGGAAAAAAGAAAAAAAAAAAAAAAAAGGAAGAAAAAAGATAATTCTGTCAGCACAGATGTCTCCTACGCTGAGGGGTTTGCAAAGAAGTAAAACCTGAGCCTCTATTAGCCCATTTGCAAAGTTATGGAGTGCAAATAAACAGAGCAGAGCAGTTCCCCCACCTAGGAGATACCACAAGTCAGTGGACAGCACTGACAAGGCCGAGTCTTGCTGTAGCTGGCTTATCTTTCTAATCCTCTGGATTATTAATAGTAGGAGGGCCGTGATAGAGTCCAGAGGCCACCCCGTGACAGACACCAGCGTGTGAAGCATCCCACAGACACAGGGAGAGGCTGGCCTGTCCCTGCAGAGCTCCTGTGGCAGGAGGATGGCACCAGGCAGGCACAGGAGGACGAGGGGAAGTGCCTGAGACCACAGGGCACAGCAGCAGCAGAGGAGAAAACAAATCTGCTCCCTCCCAAACTCTTTGTCTATCCCAGCAAGCTCAGAGCAGGATTCTTGCTGCTGTTGCTTCCCATTCTCCCCTCCACAGTCCTGTGGCAACAAAGGAAGGACTGGAAGCCACTTGACTGGTCTCCATCACACCAAAACCACTCCAAGTCAGAGAAAGGATCAGAACCATGTGGGATTGAGGCATAAAGTGGCCTGATCTGTCAGAAAATCCATGTTCTTGGCCATATTTGTATGGGGTTAATCCACCTTCAGCTCAGCTGAACCTGCTCACCCAGAGGCAGGCCCTGCTGGGTGTGCTGCAGGGCTGCCTGAGCAGCCAGCAGCTGTGGAGATGGGTGAGGAGGGGCAGGGCTCAGCCCTCTGCTCCCCACAGGGCCTGGGACACCAACCCAGGCACAAAGCCAAGGAGGAAAACCAGCAAACCGAGCTGCATTCAGCTGCCCACGGTGTGGGGGGAGTCACTGCTCCACCCTGGGGCTCTCTGATTTCCCCCCTTCAAAGCAGCTGAAGCTCGTGGGGATTGCAGAGTGGGATAGAGGGAGGAAGAGCAGCACCACACAGCACCTGCTGGGACAGTTCTGGGGGTTCCTGGGAGCAGGGCTGGGGAGCCATCAGCCCATGGCCCAGCCCAGCCCTGAGGCTGATCCCGTGGAAGGGCCACAGCACCTCACGGCTGCACTTGAAGACAGGAAGGGAACGGGTTAGGAAGGACAGACGGCCTCTAGGACAGGATTTTCAGATCTTTAATCCCAGTTGGATGTCTGAAAGGAAAGTCTGGAGTGCAACAGGAGCTCACAGCATTTCCCAGTTCATGGTCTCTGCCCACCTTGGTCCCCTTCCTGATTTACAGGGAACCTTCTGACTCCAGGCTCTGCCCAGACCTCTGGAAGCAGAGGAGCCTGGGGGATAGGACAGCTCTTCCCAGGACAGATCTAATCTGCCCACAGCTGCTGCTCTGACACCTCTGGACACTCTGCTCCCTTCCAGGTGATGGCTAAAATTCCACATTTCTCTCTTCCTGCATCCTCCTTCCCAAAGCCAAGCCCCTAATCCGCATTTCCCTTTGCCTTCTGCTGGTTTGGTTTGGCTCCTCCTGGATGCCCACGAAGCCTTGACTTTCCTGCTGCTCGGGGCTGCCTTGGCAGTTTCCTCCAGAGGCAAATGGGTGCATTCAACAGAGCAATAAAATCCCAGCGACTTTCTGGGCATGGGGCCTCATCCAGCTCCCAGGGAAAAGGAGCAGGAGGAGGGTTGTGCCCTTCAAGTGAGGGGGGCAGAGGGAGCAGGCAGGAGGAGGCTCAGGGACAGTGGCACTGCCGTCCTGCTGGAAGGCAGCAAGTGGTAAAAGCCTTTTCCCCTTGTTCCCATTCATGTTTTCTCAGTGCTACCTTGTGCTTCCTAAGCAAGCCATAAATTCAGTCATTTGGGTTTTCTCTGTCCTACGTCTTTTTTTTTTTTTTTTTTTTTTGACATCCATTTAATGACTTTTCTCTTTAATATATGGCAGGCATTTTCCTTCTAAAATACCTGAGGTTTAGGACAGGTAGTAAATGGAGACCTCTCACAGAACCACTGGCCCAGAACCCAGTCTTATTGGCACTAAGAAAAGGAGATCCATTTTTCCCTCTCTGCTCTTCAATTAGCTGCAATGTTTGCCTTTAAAACATAAAATTAGAAGCCCTTTTTAGAGGCACAAAGCAATATTATACTGCAAAACACATTTTTATTCTCCCCTCCCTGCTACCAGCTCAGCAGAGCAGATATATGAGACAGCTGGTTTCTAGGCACTGCTCTCTTCTGAAGATTTAGGGTCCGACTTGCAGTTCCTGTGAAAATAATGACCTCCCTTGCTCTCTGTAGGCCTGTGCTTGATGCTGCCCATATTAGCAGGACCTTGCAGGTCGGGCCCTGCAGGATTTAGTGCTGAGAGCAGAGGTACCGAGCAGGCAAAGCGCTCAGAGCCCGTGCAGTGAACGCAGGTCAGGAGCTCCCGTGTATCCCAGAGCTGCTCTCTAAAGGAAGAGCTGCACACAGTCACTCTCACCCACCCGGGGGCCTTTTCACTCAGGAACCAACAA
Source organism: Cettia cetti (assembly GCA_013401135.1). Lineage (NCBI taxonomy): Eukaryota > Metazoa > Chordata > Aves > Passeriformes > Sylviidae > Cettia > Cettia cetti. Next base: position 55,278 of record VZUI01055717.1, on the reverse strand, counting down.
GCAGGGCTGGGGAGGACTCTGGGAGTGCCACAGGGACTGAGATCTCAGGGAGCCAGGAGAGCACAGGGCTGGGGCTGCTGCAGCCCTGACTCGTGCCCAGCCCAAGCCAGGGGCAGCCTCAGCCCCCTCTGCCCTGGATCAGGAGCCACACGCAGGGCACCAGGGAGCTGCACACAGATCACAGCGTGGCCCCTCGTGGTGAGAAGGACAGAGCACAACCTGATGCTCTGCTCAACTCGAACACACAAAGCCCTGCCCGCTCTGCTCCCCCTTTTTCACCCCGCTCTGCAGAGCTCTGAGCCCACCCCTGCTCCAGGTAGGCAGCTCCAGCTCAGCTCCCAGCAGCTGATGCTGCTGGCTCTGGAGATGTGTGCTTCGATTGCTGGGAGGCTGCACAGCCCAGCCACGGCCACCCAGACTTTTGCAAATCTCCCGTGGTGTGCTGGTGCAGAGGTGAAGGCAGCCCAGCCCAGAGGAAGCACTCAGCTGCTCGTACTGGTGATATCCAGCTGGTCCATGCCGTTCTCCTCCTGGCACCGGCCCTGCTCTCACAAATACATAAATAAACACGATCTAAGGCAAAAAGCAGCTAACATTCATATTTTCTTCGAGTGGTTCAAATCAGCCACAGCACAGGAGAGTGAAAAATATCCCGGGATGGCAGCTATTGATCTCAAGAGGCAGTGAATTGTGCTCCATGTTGGATCAAAGGGGAGCACGGAGCAGAGAAGAGCCACTTTCTCCACCACACATCGATGATTTTCCAGATGTCTCTTGTGGGAAATAATGGCACTCAGCACTGTTAACAAAAAGCAGCCAAATCACAGGAAAGGGAGGCTTGACTCTTTTATCTCACTGGTGTTACTCATCCATCTCTAGAGCGAGCTGATAGCAGAATGACTGATTCCGAAATTACAGGAAAAAGGAAAAAAGTCCATGAAACTGCTAAGACAGATCAGCAGCTGTACCTGCCCCAATAATTCTGTCTGTGCCCTCAGCCCCCAGCTGCCAGCCTTATCTGCTGGGACACCGGGGAGAGCAGCAGGGACAGGACAGCAGAGCTCCTGGAGAGCCCCCAGGAGAAAGCAGGACATTGCCTGTTCCCTTTCTAAAAGGATTCCCTTTCCCTTCCTAGAGGAGTTTCCCAGGATACAAAAAAAAAAAGCTGATTTCCCTTAGTTTTTCTTTATTTTTACTACATTTCAGGTGCTGTTGCCTCTTTAGCCTGAAGTGTCAGGAGGGGACACCTCTGAGAGACAAAACACCGAACGAAAGATGGGAAATCCTGGAGGGTTGAACCTTTAGAGCCCCCATACCAAGCTCCCCCTGATCCTGGGCTCCTCCACCACTTGCTCTCTCCTACCAGCACCTGAAGATTTGCTCCCAGGCAGCAGGAGCAGGAGGTGTGGACGCTCCTGGAGCCCGGGCATGCCGGGCTGTGGCTCTGGGCTCCTCTCAGCCCTTCTCCCGTCTAACACAGAGCAGGTGTGGTGCCCTGCTCCTCCCAAACCTCCTCAACTCCACCGAGTGCTTCAAGTCCCTGACTTTTCGGGCTTTTCCTCCATCCTGCAGCTCTCTCTGGGAGGAAATGACAAAGGCAGCTCAAGTCACACGCGGGCAGCGAGAGGAAAAGGGCTGGATTTTTGGGGCAGTCGACCAGAGCTCCTCGTCTCCCCCCAGATTTGTGAGGGTTCAGCATTTCTCCCTTTCTATTTAAGTGCCTCAGACTGGCTGGAGAGGCATAAATTTAGGTTTGCCCCTCCAAAGCCTTAGCGAGGAGCTTGACATTCGTTGAAAAAACTCGGGATTTGTGTGTGTGTGTGAACGCTGCTCTTTGACGTGTCTAAGCAGCTCCGAGCTCTCTGAGTTGTTTCAAAACTATGCGTTTTCCCCAAAACCATTCACCCAAACCAAACCCAAACAAGCGGGCTGTTTTCTGTCAAAGTCTCAAAAAACCCCGCTGCAAGACACGTCCTAAGAATCCCTCGATTAATGAAAATGTGAAGTCCGAGGGAAAAAGAAAAATCTTCAGGAAAACCGAGGAGAAGTTAAAAACAACTCCTTCAGGAAAGAGAATTTTAATTAAAAATAATATCCCGGTGGATAATTTATGTTCCTAGCTAAAGATTTAAATTGCAGAAGCAGCAAAGTAGATTTTTTTTTTTTTAACGCCATCAGCATCCGAGAGTGGAAAACACCAGATTTCAAATTCATGTATTCTATATTTGGACATCTTGTTTCTATTTAATAGAATAGGCCTTTTTTTCCTCCGGATTTTTCTCCCTTTTTTTGCCATTTTCCCTCCTTCCTTCCTTTATTTTTTTTTTTTTAACCCAACATATAATTCATCCTAATATATTACAAATGGCACACTGAAAGAGCATGCCCGGAAAATATTAATAATAGAATTCAAATGAGTTTTCCCTAAAAGTCTAGAATCGAGGGGAGAAATTCTTAAACGCATTTGTGAGGGGAAAATGAGGAGGAAAAAATCCCCAAAATAACCGAGACAGAGATTTTTCCAGGCGCTCTGAGAAACGAACTGGGCTGCGTGGAGTCTCTCCGAGCATGACAGAAAAGGGATTAAAGCAGGTGACACTTTGAACTCAGCTTAGATAAGTGACCCTCAAAATCAACAGTCCAAAAGTTTAGTACACAGATTCCCTGGACACGTCTAGTCGGGTCTTCATCAAAACCTTCCCGACTTCAGTAAGTCAAATTAAAATAAAGAGGACAGGTTGCTCGGGTTATCTCCCGCTATTGTTTTAGCCACTTATTAGCGCTAATGGACAATTAGTGGCCGGCGCGGATATTTTCTGCAATCCGAGGCCAAAGGGGATAATTCTTTGTTTGCTTCTGTGTGAGGGAAAAGCTCATCTGCGGTCAAATGTATAAAAATAGCAGCCAGCAAAGAAGTGTGAAAGACACCGGTTAAACAGCCCGATTTCCAATTTCCAAAGGAGAATGTAGTTGAAAACAGATCCAGCTACGGAGTTTTAAGGAATCCTCCCGATGCACTTGAAGCACGAGGAAGTCTGCACTTTATAAACAACCAAATATACGCCCAGGATAAAAGGCGAGGCTTTTTGAACTCCTAGCTGGCGTGTTAGGAAGACCTTTAATGACATTAGCAGTTCTTCAAACCCAGAAAGGCCACATTAGTTCTGATCCTATATGGTCACCACATGTAGCTTTATAAAGAGGAGGAGAGAGAGAGAGAAAAAAAAAATCCTCTCTTCATGCCAATAAATAACTTGCCAGAAGAGAAAATATTTACCGCTGCTTTTCAAAATTCTTTACGCGTGCAGTAAAATCCTCCTCGGAGAAAATGAGCCCGTTAAAGAAAGCCGAGGCGTTTCCTCCGAGCGCAGCCCCGCGCCCCTCCGCGCCCCGCTCCGCAGCCCTTTGGTCCCCCCTCGTTAACACCTCGGCCTTGGGGCGCTTCCCGACGCCGGCAGGGAGCCGGGATGCGCCCGGAGGAGCAGGCAGGCGGACGGGATAAAAATCCGAGTGGGAATTAGAAGGAGAAGGGTGATAGCTGGCGCTGAGCTGCGCGCAGGCAGGGCCGGCTCCCGCTCCGCGGAGGCGCTGCAGCGCGGTGAGCAGGAGATATTAATGAAGTTCTAATTGAGGGATAACAGAGCCGGCAGCACCTTCCGTGCTCGGGCGGGCTCGCTCGCTTTTTAAGCGGCAAAATGAAGCCGGGTTTAAAGCGAGAGGAGCCTTCCTCCCCCGCCAAGGCGAGGGCGAGGGCGGAAAAATGGGAATTCCCTGGCTCCGGGCAGGAAAATGGCAATGCCTGGCTCCGGGCAGGATAAATGGCAATTCCTGGCTCCGGGCAGGATAAATGGCAATTCCTGGCTCCGGGCAGAATAAATGGCAATTCCTGGCTCCGGGCAGAATAAATGGCAATGCCTGGCTCCGGGCAGAATAAATGGCAATTCCTGGCTCCGGGCAGGAAAATGGCAATTCCTGGCTCCGGGCAGGAAAATGGCAATGCCTGGCTCCGGGCAGAAGATCCGAGCGCCCCCCGCGCAGCAGCCGCGCGGCTCCGCGCCTCGCTGCGAGATCAATGGTTTGTTTCTGTTGGGGAGGAACGCTTTCAAACAAACACACAATAAATCACCTCCGGCTCCCGGGCCGGCTGCTCTCGGCCCGCGGAACCGCTGCGCTGCCTCTCCATTCCTGGGGCACGGCCAGCGGGTGGGAGCAGCCTGGCCAGCTGCAGGCGCCGCGGGTTGGGTCTGTCCCCGAAGCTCTGGCTTCCCCTTCTTGCCCCAAAAACGCTTCTCTAATCGCGCTCCGGGTTTCTTCCTACATTTCCCCCTCCTAAATGGCTCAGGTATGGGGGGTTTTGCGTGTGCGTGTAGTTTCAGGTTTTTAATTATTATTATAAAGAACGAAAAAAAGCCTCGAAGAACCCCAGCTTAAACCCAGCCGTATTTTAGCCCCGGATCGCATCTTTCCCAAGAGGTAAAATCCGGTGGGGAATTCACTCGCTGCCGCCTCACCGGCAGCTCGAGAAATTAATTTCTGCGAGGGAAAAAACCCAGCAAACAAACCCCTGATCCGGCAGAAAACTTTATTCTGGCACCCAGACTGTTTTCCATCTAATAATTCACCAGGTCATCTTAGTACAAACGAGAGGAAAAAAAAGTAAATACATAACGAATTAAACAAAAAGTTTGGGTGACCCGTGGCGTATTTTTGACCGTGCAAATAAACGTTGAAGGCAGTGGTGCCGCAGAGGGCCCCGCTATCCCTACGAGCTCACAAACAATTGCAGTTTCCCCTTTTTCCCCCTGTATCCAGCCCTCCAGACCCCGCTCCAGGGGGGGATTTGGGGATCCTCTGGAGAGACTGAGGCGCGCCCGGTGGGTGACAGCAGCCAGCGCACACCTCCCCGAATTCCTTCTTGATTTTCTAGTTATTATTTCGCCGTTTTGTTTTTATTCCCCCTGAACTCCAGCGCTCCCGTTCGGAGCCGCTCTCCCCACGGCTGGCTGGACACGGCTTTGCTTTTTGCCTCTGCGCTCTTGGCTCCTATAAAACACTCACATCCCTATAAAATAATAATAATAATTATTAATATTGTTATCCTTTTCCTCGACAGAAGCACGGCACGGTGCGTGTGACCATCCTGCCGAGGCAGGAGCGCCCTGCTCCATCCCGGCAGCTTCCCACGGCGGAATCCACTTTTCCTAAGAATTTACAAACTCCAGATATCCCGTGCCAGGCTTTTTCAGTTCAGTACCGCACCACCCTAAAGGAGGGGAATGCCCCAAAACTTTGCCCTTCGAACGCTCTAAGCGTTAAGATTCTCTATAGTTCTTTGCAGAAGCCCTAATTATCCCAATAGTAAATATTCCATTTATCCTCACGGTCTTCTTTCTATGTTTAATTTTGTTTGGGGGTTCTTCCTGTTCGCTTTTCGCCTGGGCGAAAGGGATCGAGCCCGGAGAGCCGAGGGCTGGGAAACCTTCACGGACAGAGTGAAGGTTTCCTTCCCAAATCCCAGTTCAGCCCAGCAAACCCTCCAGCTCCTCTCCAGGAACAGGAAAAAGAGAGAAAAGCTCTTTGCCAAACTATTCGCCAGCGCACTTCAAAATAAATGAGTTGCCTACTAAAACTTAATGTTATACAAGATGTCTATTTGTCTACATTAGATTTTAAGCAGCTGTTCGCATGCTCAGATCCACCCCCCCCTCCCGCGAATTTCAGCGGAGAGGGGGAAAGCAGAGAGATAAACCAGAGCGTTGTTTATTTTCCCGGCTGCTCGGGGCTGCGCTGGAGCGGAGCCTCCGCGCTCATCCCGCGCGGAGCGGAGCGGCCCCGGCCAGCGCTCTGCCCGGAGCAGCCTTTAAATCGCCTCTTTGTTCACTGAGGAAACAACAAAAAAAAAGGAAAAAGCAAAGCAAACGGAACGGCGAGCCGGGGGAAAAGCAGACAAAAGAGGAGCGCGGGGTGCGCGGCCCCGGCCCGGCCGCTCTCTCTGCCCTTATCGGAAGAGCTAAGAGATAATTCGGGCCGGGAGAGTGGGGTGCTTTGGGCTTGGGTTGGTTTTCCCTCCCCCCGCCCCACAGCCGGGCTGCCATCGCTGCTCTCCCCAGCTCAGCCGGGCGGTAAAAACGGGAAAAAGCCGAATTTTCAGTCGTGAGAAACGAGTTTTTCTGTTGGAAACGGCGCGGCCCGCCGGGGAGCAGCGGGTCGTGGAAAGCGGCTCCCTCCCCCCAAACCCAGCCCGAAATCTCGGCCCATTCCTCATCGCAACACTCCTTCCTCAGTCTGGCTCTTCCCTCCTTCCCTTTCCCTGTCTGTGGGACAAACCCTGTGGGAACGGCAGCTCCCAAGCTCAGGATCTCTCTCCCAGGATCAGCACGGGCTCTACATGCTCTGCACATCCCCGCCCTGCACACATTTCCTGCCCGCTATTCCACCGCGATTTACTCGGCGCTTTCTCCAGCCCTCATTAATCTCGCTTGCCAATTTAAACCGTTTCCCTTCTGCTGCAGGGAAATTTTTTAGAATTTTTTGTTATGATTATTTTGAGGAAAAAGGTATTTTCCGTGCTGCTTTCAGACAGCACCCGATCTCTCCCTTCCCATCCCCTCGAGTTTTTCGCTTGGCAGGATTGGACCCGAAAATTCTTCCCTCGCATTGTTGGATAATTAGAGAGCCGCGGTCTGCAGGGAGTGGTAATAGAGGATTTTTTATTAAACCAACTGACATATCGGGGGGGGCTGGGGAGGGGGAGATAAACTTGCCGACACACAAGCCCTTCTTCGAGGTTTTAAATATACTTGCTCGAAGCCAAAATCCGTTGCTTTTTACTCGGGGAGAAAAGCAAAAAACCCCAAGAAAGCAAACAACTACAAGCGGGAGGTTAATAGCTTAAGCGAGAGACTCGGGCAAGGAATGCAGGATCGACTCCCTCCCCCCATTAATAGCCTTAAACGACTTTACATTTTTATACCCCGAGCCGAGTACTCAAGAACTCTGAGAGTGTTTGTAAGACTAGAAAGATCTATTGAGAGACCTCTTTTTTTCCTTTTTCTTTCTTTTTTTCTTTTTTTTTTTTTTTTTTTTTAATAGCGCATTAATGTTTCCCAAGACTTCATATTAACTCGAGAATCACTGAAGGTCGATTTGTAAGTGTCTGGACACTATAAAAGTGTTTGTAAAGCAAAGTCAGTTGCGTGCATTAAAATAAGGAGGTTCCTTTGTGAGATTTCATGCCAGGCCAGGAGCCCTTTTAAACGCTATTCAACTGCCTCATTAGAAGGAGCTAACAGGAGTCAGGCCTCCTCTTTAACCCCCCTCCGCCGTGTCCTCCCCTCGAATCAGCCCTTTAATACTCGCACTGGCAGATTAGGGGCTTTTAAAAGCTGGCCCTGTCCCGGATAGCCGGTTTCCTCTCCTGCTATTGTGACAGCTCTTCCCTGCTATCAATTACATCCCAGCCCGAGCTGCCCACCCCTCCAGCGGCTCCCCGAGGGGCTGAGCCCCGGCTGCCCCGCGCCTCTCCCGGACACCGCTGCTGCCCGCCTCCCTCCGGCCCCGAGCAGCGAGGGGAGCATCCCATCGCATCACATCCCATCCCAACCCCTCTCAGGCCCGCCAAAAAAATTTAAAATAGTACGGCTGTCCCCGAAAATCCGTTTCCGAATAGATTAACAACCCCTCCTGTGTTAACACCAGCTCTGTTCTTTTTCTTGTTAGATGGAGGAGATGAAGGAGGCGGCGGGGGAAGGTTGGTCGCCATTATCTGCACTCCACATGTTCTCTGTGGGTATATATAAAATATAGGAATGGAGTCCCCTTTAAGTAGTCCTTTTATGACTTGTTTTAACAGAAAACACAGAAGAAGCCAATGTTTGATATTACAATATAAACCACATTTGTGGTATGCTAGGGGCTGGTTTGCTCCTGCCTCCTTCCCCCAGCTCTGTTCCTCACCCAAATCTGCTCCAGACCCCACCCCTCCGAGGCAAGTGGGCACAAAGCTTCCACCTGAAGCAGGGTCCTGCCTGCTCCAGAGCCACGCAGAGAGTCTTGAAAGAGAATTTGGGCTCGCCTCTCACACAAATACGAGCCTCTGGTCCTTTACTATTATTATTGCTACTAGGCATGATGTTGGAATCATAATTCTCCATTTCTTTGAGGCTCAGGATTCAAAAAACCTATTGGAGCCTCATAGAACAGAACTACCTATAAATCTGAAACCAAAGCCAAACGTGTCCTAATAGAAACCAACCCCACACAGAAACCTGCTGGAGAAACAGCAAAGCTATTCTGGCTCTCATACACCAAACCCCCGGTTCATCAGGACATAGTAATTAATAAAAACCCCAGGCTGGCCACAAGTACAGCCCCAAAATGCCTCGTGCAGCCCTGGACGTGTGGGCAGAAGCATCAAGAGGAAAAAGCAGAGATGAGAACTCGCTTGGGGCGCTCGGTTTAGCGAAGGCTCCCAGGGCTGTGACTCCAGGGTGATGTCTCAGAGAGGGTGAGGGTTCTTTTCTGCTCTAAACCTGAACTCAGCCTCCCTAGGAAAGGATCACAATCCTGAGGTCTCCTCCTCTCATGCTGGGACAAGGTTCTGAGGATGGAATTAGAGCCAAGTGCAAGCCATGCCTTGTCACTGAAAGGAAAGAGGTTTGGTGACACCGGCTGTTAGAGCAAGGTCGCCTTGTTCACCCAAGGGAGGAGGAGCCGTGTCCCTGAGGAAGCCCCAGGAAGTTCAGACACCACAGAAGGATGACAGAGGACATTGGGGCAAAACAGAGCAGCATTTGCACAGATTCACCCCAGAACTGGGCTAGTCCTGCAGAGGGAAGGGATCCTGGTGCAGGTGAAGCCTTACGGGGTCTGACGAATGACCAGCACTTGGGGTTTGTGCTGGCCCTAAAGAACAGCAGCCTTTCCTTCCAGCCCTCTGCTCTCACAGAGAAATAAAATTCCTGGTTTTCAGGGCCAAATATTCCTTTGTGTTCCTGTGAGCTCAGCCACCAAGCCCCGCTGACAGTCATGTCTCAGCCTGAGGGCCCCAATTCAGCAATGCACCCCATCAGCAAAGCACTTCAGCACCTGCTTAACTTTGGGGCTGCATTAAAACAGCCTCCAGAACATGCTTTCAATTTATTAATAGTTTAAAGCAGCAGGAACACATTGCAGGGGGTGGAATTTAAAAACCAGGCTGCACCAGGAGCAGTATGGGGGGAAAGCAACACAATCAAAAAGGTAATTATTTAGGTGGGCAAAAAAAAAAGGATGAAAAAATAAAAAGGATGAAAAAGTCTCCTAAACCAGATATATTTTAAAAGAAGTGTCTCTGCCTGCCCCCTCCCCCAGCAGCATATTTCAAGCACTTTGGATGTTTGTGTCTGTCTTCCTTTCAAGGAACCCTGAGCACATGAATGGGCAGAGCAGCAGAATGAATGGGACACTTCAAAGAAAATGAAAACCATTACTGGGAAATCTGTTTATAGAGAGAATGAATGATTATGAGAGAAGATGCCAGCAGAGAGAACACAAGTAAGGGTGCTCTCTGCACAGTGCACAACATAACTCAGGGGGGTTCAGACATCCCCTGAGCAGCACGCCCTTGGAGCAATCTGGGGTTAAAAGCCCCCCTCCCTCCAGACTTCCCAGCAAGCCCCCTCCAACACCACAGGGAATGGCAGCATTCCCAAGCCCCCCATGCACCTGCTCCCGAGCCCCCAGTGGGGTGAGCCCCCCTCCCTCCCAGTGTCAGGACGGGATATTAAAAGAAATTATTTCCATCGCCTGGTGTAGATGAGAAATGGATAAACACACGTCACTCACGTCCCAAGTGGGTAAACTCCATTTAGCCTCGACACCAGCACGCTGAGACCCTGCCCTGAGAACTGCAGATTTTATCTGAACCTCACAGCATTCTCCCAGCCTCCCATCCATCTCCACTCGTGCCTGGTGCTCAGCTCGCAGAGCTCTCTCCACTGCATGTGCACTGCCAGCGCTGCTCTGGTGCTGCTTCCTCTGGACCCCCATGCAGCCTCTTCTGATCCCGTCCCACACAGCTGCTGGCAGGAAAAGCTGCACCTGGGCAGAGCTTTTTGGGAAATGGGAATGAGAAGGGCCGGCTTTTCCCATCTTGGCACAGATGCTACAACCGCTGCAATCTTCCCTGCACATTTCCACGCCTCCATGCAGCATCCAGAGGCAGATCTCCTGAGGCAGGGCACACAGCAGGGCCCTGTTCAGAGCCAGAGCCTTACCCTGGAGCCAGGAGATGGCAGGAGACAACAGCCCTCAACAACCCCTGTTGTTTTTGGCATGGAGAGGCAGAAAATATTTGTCCTTTTTCGAATGCTGAGAATATTTGTACAATGAGCAGCGTGGTTTTCACAGCGCTCTCAGGAGTGAACACCAGTGCCCCTGGGGCTGGGGCAGGACAGATGCAAACATCAGACCCCCAGGAGCCCCACCAGTGATGCTAACACAGGATGATGGAACAAACAGGCTTTTTCCAGTTTTTCTGATTTCTGCAGGAGAAAAATCCTTGCTAGGCACACCCAGGATAAGAGAAGGCCCCGAGGGAGGTTGGTGCCTTCCCCTGGAACAGCCCGTGTGCCTGCAAGGCAAGGGCAGAGCTGACCCTGGGACCTCCAAGCAGCACCGAGCTCAAGGAAAAGCAGCAACTGGGGAATGCAGCTGGGAAGCTGCCTGGACACCTTCCCCAGAGCCTCTCCTGCCCTGGTGTCCCTCGTTCCTCCCCTCTGGCAGAGGATCAGAGCCGCTGCCCACCCAGCTCTGCTGCAGGAGCCCCCTCACAGAGCTGGGCACCGTCACCTCCCCGCCTCCCCAGTCACCCCCTGTTACAGTTTGGGCTGGAGTAATGCAAAGTGAGGGCTGAAACAGGCTGAGCTGCAGCTGCAGCAGCTGTGCCAGGCAGCTCTCAGTGCCTCCTTGAGCTGCACCTCTCCAGGGAAGGACAGGGGGCACGGGGCACTGCTGGCTTGGCTCAGGGCAGATTCCCACTTGCAGGGCTCATTTCTCACCTGTAACCCCCAGCCTCTTCCCAGAGCTGTGAGGAGTTGGCCTATGTACCTATAAAGAGCTTCTCACCACTGTTGTCCATTTAAATATTTGATCTAAAGTGCCCATTGTGCAGATGAAGGGGATAAAGTGTCCCTTCCATCTCTGTGCCAGGCACCCAAGGGCACAAGGCATTAAAAAAAAAGAAACAAACCCAAACCCCTGAAACTGCACTATTTTCCCAATTCTTCCAAGTTTGGGTGCTGACTGCCAAAATCCTCAATTCCTGTCCCAAGAATCTCCAGCTCTTTACAGAGCCTTTGGGTGCCCTGACCACCAGCTGGCACCACCACACCAATGCCAGCCTGAGAGAAAAAAGGGAGCAGGAAACACAAACCCTTCCCCTTTACCCCGGGACAATCCCCCCTGGAAGCAGCAGCAGGGTGACCACACAAGCGTGGGGAAAGCTGCCAGACAAAGCCACACAACGCCAAAGTCCTCAGCCTTCACTCCCTGGGTTTACCATGATGTCACCAAAGCCCACGGCCGTGTATTTATCTAACAGGAACAAATGATCCGGAACCACAAGCTGCAAAATTATAAATATGTCTGGAGAGGTGACATCCTAACAAATGAGATGAGAGCAGAGCCCCAGTGACTTCTGTCACCGTCACAACCCCTGGATGGATGCAGGACCTTGGATACAATTCCACAGCTTTTCTTGAGGGTGATGGTGTGGCTTTTCAAAAATTTTAAATAAAGAATAAAAGGCACCAGGTCTGATTTCTCTCCATCACACTTGCCCTGGAATTGTCAGCTCCCAGTTTTATTTACTTTCTTCTCTGAATTTCAGAAGTATCAAGCCTTACCCTAAGATTATACTTTCAAAAGAAAGGAATAACAATTTAAGCTAATTAATTAAAGTTTTTCTGCATGAAAACTGTAAAAGGATATGAGCAAATTATTTGGTTTGTACCTAAACAGTTTCTGAAGAGTGTCAAAAAACGAGGTAAAGGAAAAGAAATCAGATTTTATATTAATTCAGGGTTTTAGTTTGAACCTGACTCGAAAGGATGCCGAGCATCTCCAGGTTCCATTAATTTGGGGCAAATACTGGAGGGTTCAGGATTGCAAGCCGACCTTAAAAGAGTGGGGAAAGAAGGAAAAGTTTCCAGGAAGCCCAAATCTCTAGCTTAGATGCCAAAGCACAACTAGAAGGAAAAAAACCAGTGAAATCCAGGGTTGGAAATCACTTAAATCCCTGCAAATTTTATATTTGCATCTAAAGTCACTGAGGCATGTGGCAAATGCTGAGCTCTTGTGTGCTACTGCCAGAAAGTCTCAGAACAGCACAAAAATCCACATTGCAGCAAAGTCCAGCAGGGCTTGGGTGCCAAAACTTGTTCATCTCCCCTGGAAATCCCGATCTGAAGTTGGAGAAGCAGCTCTGGGAGGCAGACCTTCTCCTGCCGTAAACAGCAACTTTCCCAGGTGAAAACAAATTTCAGCTCTCTCTTTCTAAGGAGAGGGACTGGTGTGGGAGGTGGGAACTGGCCCACTGAGTAGAGCCCAGGGTTGAAATCCTCTGCCCCCAGTCAGAGGAACACAGCTGGGCCCACATCCGTGCAGGAAAGTGAATTTACTGACAGCAGCTTTCCTTTTCTTATGAGGTTCTATGTTTTTGTTTTTTTTCAGCCCACAGAGCCAGTTCTGCAAGCCACATGCTGGCCCGAGACTTGGGAGGCCAGAGCAGTATTTCCTTCCCCTTAAACAGACTTCCTATAGGAGACAGGAATGTCCCACAGCACCTCTGTCCAGGTCAGGAGCTCTGGCACGAGGAGAACAGGGATTAGAGCCACACACTCTTGAGACCAAGCACTTTACGGACATGAAAACCTGGGAACCCACAGCTCAAACAGGGCAGGGGTTTTCTATTCCTACAGCCAGACAGCACCAAACATCACCTCAAACCCCACACAGGGTGGCTTTTCTGTTTGTTTTCCGGAGCCCCAAGCCCATCCTTGCTTTTGATGCAAGCCAAAGGTTCAAACCCCTCCAAATGTGAGCAAAGCTTTGCTCTGGGATGCAAGCTCCAAGGCCGGGGTTTTAATGGTGTATTTACTGATGAGGTGAAATATGAATCTGGTTTTGACTTTAAAAAGCCAATTGTATTTTGGGGGCGGAGGGAGGGGGGAAGGGGTGCTCTGACCTGACCCGCTAATCTCTTTTTCTTCCTTTAAAGTTGTCTTCTAAATCTGAACATTAAAGGTGATTAGATACCTAAGGGACTTCCCATGTCATTAGTTAATACTTTAGAGCTTGTTTTGGTTCCAGCTAGCAGCAAGGCAGAGCCCTTTTGATAATACATCACCCTGCTCAAATATGCCTGCACAGTCTCCAGATGAAATACCCCACCCGTGTCTGCCTCTGCACAGCTCGCAGATTGGAGGGGTCGGAGACGAGTTTAATTTAAAGATGAGCCGCCCCTGGGCTGCCAAAGGAAATGGCGTGTCAGCTACGTCAAAAATAGATACTGTTGTGCAGATATATGGGGGGAGAGATGGACGCTGCCAGTGCTATCAATTACCTGGATTGCCTTTAAATGTCAAAGCAAATCCTTACCCATTCCTTCTCTAAAAGCTAAATCACTGAGAGAGACAGGGTCGACCCAAGCAGGCTGGAATGCCGGGAGAGGGAAGCATGGACGCGGCCTTGCGTGCGTGAGGGGATAATTTGTGTGCACACACGGCCTGGGGGAGCACTGAAAGCACAGCACCTCAGGGGGGGTCAGATTCTGGGTTTTCAGGTGTCGTCAAAAGCATCCCCAAAAGGAAGATCCTTTGCAGTTCAGCAAAGTTGGCCTCCTGAGCTAAAATTCTCCTGCTGCTCCTATTTTTGCATTGTGAAAGGTTTTTTTTCCCTGTGGGGATATAGGTGACTTTGACAGATTGAAGAGCAACCCCACAAATCTGAGGTGTTTTTAGGGAAGGCCAGAGCAGGCTCTCTCTGAGTATCCTTTTCCCTCTTGCTGCTGAGCCAATTCTGCAGTGTAACATATGTGCACCTACAAATCTGCGTCCTCCAGGGCAGCCCTCCTGGGGAACAGCACAAAAACATCCCTTGGGAAGGGCCCCAAACCCTTTTGGGAACAGGATATGGGGAAAATGAGGACTGGGGGGAGAGGGGAAATCATCAAATCCTACAGGTGGGTAAATAAAAGGAGACACGGTTTATTACAATGGAGAGGCAAAACATAAGGTTTAAGCTTGGTCTCTTAAGGAATGAGGTTTCTGCAGTCAGTCTGCACGTGGGATACATATATAAAATATAAATAAAACAAACATACTCATCTCCCCCGTCTCCAATAACTTCCAAATTTGTTGGCCAATTCCAACCCAGCTTGGTGGAAGGGGCAGAGGTCTTACAGTTCCTACAAGTTTTATGAAAATAGGGCCCTCTCCTGTGCCCTGAGACCTATTAATGCCCCACACTGAAAGAAATTGTTGAGCTCACATTGCAGCTTATTAGGAATATTATTAGACACCCGAGAATCCACAGGGGAGGGAGGAATATTAAGAAAGCCCCAACAGCAGGAAAAGCTTCAGTTGGAGTTTGCACCTTCTCAGACACCAGAGGATCCGACCACAAGACACCAACTGCTCGAACCCCCCTTTCACTGCATCCCCTGCTAAGAGCCACTTCTTTTACATAAAGATATTTTGTGTATTCCCAGCCCGGCCTCCTGTACCTGAGCCAGCCAATTAAGGCAAGCTGTAATTTACAGCTCCCTGCTTCCCTCTCCTTCTTCCTAGGAGGGATCTGTGAGCGGTGCCGGGGCACAGGGAGCAGGAATGTGCTGGCAGGGTACATTTATCACCTGCATTTTCACCGGGGGAACTGATTTCTGTGCTCTTCTTCCTTCAACAGGATCATCTCCTCTAGATAACTCTGCACACCAGACCTACATTAAGCTCTGATTCCAGCATCCAAGGGCCCAGTCGCTTCCCAGGCATGGGATGGAGGGTAAAAATGTAAAGAATTCCAGATAAACACATTTGGAAAGCCACTTAAAGCTACTGGACAGATGAAGGCGAGGAAGGCAGGGGAATATTTTTGCAGTGAACAGACAAAGAGGGACATCATTCATCTGTCGAAGTGTGTGAGCTGCCCTCCAGCTCCAGACACTGAGTTTTGGAGACTTTCAAACACCAAAGAGGAGGAAAAGGAGCCCTAAAAAGAGCAGGGAGGCCACAGGGGAGGTGGAGGATGTGGATCAGCTCTACAGCGAGGCTTGCCTGACAGCTGTCACTGCTTTAATCCCAGTGGTTTGACAGATTTTGGGGAATACTCAGCAGGGGTGGGAATAAGGCTCCCACAGCAGACAGTGCAGAGAGGAACAAGCACTTCTTGCACCACAAGGCCAAGAATGTCCCCAGACAAAGACAATCCACCTGGAAGGCTGCCCACCCTTCCCCAAGGGAGATAAAATAGCTGCTAATGGGTAAAGTCCAGCCCTGGCCCCCTCCCAATCCTCCAAACCCATCTCCAGCATCACTGGGGGTCTGCTCCAGACCTTCCAGCCTGATTGTCTGCTTTGCTACCCATTCCCAAGCACCCTGGCTGCAGCTCCCTCCTCCCAGGGCTCCCTGTCCCCTCCCATCCAGCCGGACTCCATTGGTGCTTTGAGGGGGAAATGAGGGAATTCTGAGTTCCCTGCAGCTCTGCCAGCAGAGTCAGGCTGGTGGAGGCTGTAGGAACAAGCTGAGGAGTCAGCAATGGCCTGAAGCAGAGCCAAGAGAAGGCAAGAGCTGCCCAATTCTGCTTTGACAAAAAGCTCTCCCCCAAGTGGAGAGCCAAAAGATTATCCTGGGAAGCAGCAGCTCATTGCTGCACCAAAGCATCAGGCTGGGGGATCCCATGGGAGCTGAGGTGCCCCTGATTCCTGCAAGGCTGGGGTCCCACCCTTCCTTTGGTCACCAAGTTCCCCTGGTGAGCCTGGGAGCAGCCCCAGCCCAGCAGCTTTGCAGAGTGCAGCAGGAGCTGCTCAGGGGCACCTGCCCCGAGCACCCTGGGCTCCGTTCCAGCCTCCAGAAACCATTCCTGGGGTCCAGGGGAAGTTCATCTCGGCCCTCAGGAGAGGGGAACTTACCCATCCAATTAACAGCTCAAACACTGCTGCTTCTCATCCCTGCAGCTCCCAGGGGTGCTGGGGTCTCTGACTAACTGATGGCCAGGTGGAGCTGTGGTTATCAGCATGACTGCAAGCCTGTGCTGGGAGGAAACGTCCAGTCCACGAGGAGCAGCGAGTTCCTCCTTCCCTCCCCACACAGCAGCGTTCTGAGCCCTGTCTCTGCCCTGCACCTCCCTCCAGCCCTGGACACAGGCTCCCAGCATGGCCTACAAGCATCTCAGGGCTCAGTCCTGCAGTGAAGTTGCAATTTCCCCAAGAATGCCTGGAATTTCCCCCTTTATGCAACACACGTTTGCAGGTTCCCTCTTTGATGAGGGAATAGCTTCATTTTCCAGGGGAGTATTCCCACACACGTGCTGTCTCTTTGAACAACCCAAGCCACCACCCTAAACCCAAGGCGGATGAATTGCTCTTCCTCCTTTTCAGGGCCTCTAAAACCCTGAATTTATTTTTTTTTAAGTGTGCATGTTTTGATTTAAACCTCACAGCTCAGAGCAGGCTCTGTCTTCTCTTCAGTTGCTTATTTGCCACTTTACAGGAAGTGGGAAGGGCAAAACCTTTGGCAGGTTTTGCCAACTGGAAAAAAAAAACCTTTTTATTGTTATTATTAAATTATCAAAGCTTAATATTATTTTGCAAGCAAAATTTCCATTTCTTGGTTCATTACCAGAAATGGGTGTTGCTTTAATGTTACATTATTTGATAAATGACTATATTAAGAGGAAGACATTACAGACTTGGAATTGAAAATCCATTCTTTTGGGAAAAAAGATCTCTCCAGAGGTTATTCGTCCTTTCAGTTTTTAACAAATTGAGCAGCTTAAGGAAACTTCTCCAACCTGAGTGCTGGATTTTTGCTGGAATAACCTCAGTGCATTTACAGATGATTAAAGGAGTGGTCAACAAAGTAATTCCTCTCCTGTGCTAGGAAGAGCCTGTCCTGCAGGGATTGCCTTCCCGGAGTGCCAACCGCTCTCCTGCTGGTTGCTGAGCCCCAGGAGTTCCTCCTGGAAGTTTTAAGGATGGCACTGATCACCAGCAGAAACCTCCAGGTCAGAAGGTTCCTGTGTGCCAGGGACAAACGCTCAGAACCGGGTGGAAAAGTGAGGAAGGGGAGAACTCGAGCACAGGGGCTTCAAGCAGCCGCTTCCAAAGTGAAGAAAAAAAAATAAAAAAAACCCAAAAAAGCCTCAACAAAACGCCAGCACGCTGCCCTGCCCATCGCAGCCCGGAGCTCCCAGGGGTCATTTCTGCCCTGGCAGACCCCGAGCCACATCTGGGCCCCGGGAGCACCGCGGAGCCCGCGCGGAGCCGGGTTAGAGTCCGAGCACTGCCATCCGCAGGGGAGGCGGCGGAACTGCCCCACCGCTCCGCCCTCTGAAACTGATTGTGTTTAGCTATTAATAGTTATAAAGGTATCACAGAAATAATTATAGATAAGTAAATATATTAAATATATAAAATATAGTAGATAAATAAATATAAAATATAAAATTAAATATAGAAAAATTAAACAATATTTTAAATATAGAAAAATTAAACAAAATTTTAAATATAGAAAAATTAAATATAGAAAAAATAAATATAGAAAAACTAAATATTTTTTTAATGAAAAAGGTTAAATTTATAAATATGAAATGTGTTAAGTAATTACAGTTAATATAGTTACGGTTTTGCTATTATTATATTTATTATCCCATTTAGCACTAAGCTGCTATTTCGCTTGAAGGATTGCACAGTTTAGTGCAGCTCTCAATACACTTCATACTTGAAGGTCAAAAATATTCTCTCTCTCTCTACCTGCAAATTCTCATCAACATCCCTGCCCCGCCCACAGGCTCTTATTCCAAGACAAATCCTCTGCCAGATAAAATATTCCTTGAGGGTTCCCATCTGCTGATCTCGGAGCGTGGCTCAGTGCTCAGACTGCAGCGAGGTTTGCCTCGGCCTCAGCACAAGTCAGGCAGAGGATGAGGTGACAGAGCTTCCCAGGGACACGTTCCAGCCCAGCCATCGTCCCAGCTCAACACAGCAACGTCAGGAAGGCAGGGCCAGGAGGAGCTCAGGAAACAGTATTGTCCCTCCAAAAGAGATGCCAGGCTCTTGATTTCATTTCCAACTGATTGCAGGTTGAAAGGGAAAAATAAGAGTCAGATCTTGAGATGCTTTGCAGAATGAAAATTCTGAGGTATTCTAAGCTAGAATTATTTACTTTAATGTGCAGCTGAAAAATCAGAACCAAATTGACTCAGGATAAGTATAAAGCCAAGTGAAAGGGCAAAATAAGCATTTTAATTTCAAGCTGTTCCCAAATTTCCTCTGACCCTCGGTTGAGGAGGAGGATTGGTTCCTGCAGCACCTTCCACCACAGGCAAGACAGTTGTTCTTAGGGAAACCCTTTGGGAAGCCCTGTCACCCTTTGGGACCAGGAAACCAAGCATTCCATTCTCGAAATAGATTCAGGGAAATGAGATAGAAACTGTAACCTCTCAACCACGACAAAATACATAAAATACAATTTTGAAATTGTCTCCTCTCTGTCCATTTTGTCTCAGTTCAGGGCCTTATCTCTGGAATTCAGGATACAGAAACCAGATTGTTCCCTGGACTCTTAACAAGACAGAAGGAAGATGGGCAAAATTCAACAGAGCTGTGGAAGCTGCAGGAAAAACCCTCCAGGTAGGAAAGAAAATCGGCACAAAGCAGCGATGCTGGGTGCGCGCCATGCGAGCCCTGTTTCGAACTCCAGCGCGCTGATTTATGACCCAAACGGAGGGGGAGAGGACAACGAGCTCCTGGCCCTGGTAGCTGCAGCCAGGGATGGTTCGGGAGCGGCCTGGGGTGGTTTTTGGCTCGGCAGCAGCGGCGGCGCTGCCCCAATCCGCATCCTTCCAGTGCCATCTCGCGGCCGCCGCTCCCGCTGCAGCCGCGGGGACGCGCGTTCGGCAGGGGACACTGGCAGTGTCACCAGCGGGGCTGGCAGCGCCCGCCCTGGCGGCAGGACAGCGAGATAATCGCCTGGATTCTGCCCCGCATCTTCATCCGCACCGTTCCTCCTCCCTGAGCAGATTCATCCCTTTTCAGAGCGACTCGGGGCCTCACCTCCCGCAGCAGCGACTTTTGGCAGCTCGTTAAATCTCACATTAAAGTCTCTTTCCCACCTGCTTTCTGACAGAGCCAGCAAGGAGCCAAAGCTCGTGCTATTAATCCTTCCCTGAGCAGCAAGAATTCCATCTTGCACAAAGCAGGATCCTCAAGGCAGGAAAAATGAGCCAACCCCTTCAAAACCAGCACCCCAGGCTGTGTCCCCTCCAAAACCCGGTGTCCCCTCAGCCTCAAACAGTGCCACAGCAGGCACCACACCTGGAGGAGCATCAGATCTGCGTGAGGGAGGGGAGCTGGGATGATGCTGGGGGCTGGGAATGTGCCTCCACAGGGTTCCACCTTCCCCTCTGCGGGCTGGGGGCTCTCCAGGGGGGTCATGGCTGAGGGCCACCAGCACAGGAGGCTCTGCAAGCACAGCCAGGTGTGGCTGTGGCTGAAGGGAGAGGCTGGGAAGGGACCCAGGGGTGGAAGTCTCCCCCAGGCCTGCCAGATCTGATAGCTGGGTCAGATGCAAGCAGGGAGATGGAATAACACGTAATTAATAAAGGGCTTGCTCTGGGCAGAAGGATGGCAAGAAGGACTCTCAGGATCTGCCTCCCTGCACAAGGACATTTTCCAAGAGCCAGAAATTCCTTCATGGCTGTACCACATGCCAGTAATGATCTGGGCATGGGTTGTTTGCTTTTGAACACCTTGAATGCTGACCCACAGTACTACCTAGTCCTTTTCCAGGGACTGGAGCAGCAGTCCAAGCCTTGCACATGCATGGGTTTGCCTGTTCTTTCAGCCTGTTCTGATGACTTGCTTTATTTCCACGGCAGGCAGGCCTGAAAAGATGCCCTGCCTCTGAATTTCTGTTGAATTCAAGCTGTACCAGCATTATGTGATCCCCAGTGGACCCTAAATGATCCCTTTGCTCCTCCAGATTCATGGCAGGCTAATTCCAGACTCAATGTTAAGAGAACAGATTAAATCCAAACTGAATCCCATTCTGTTGGAAGTGTGACTCGAGATTTACCCCCAGAAAGAACAGACCCCTATTCTAACCTAGCAGGAGCTCCCGTGCTGAAAACAATCCCCTGGACATGGCTTTTCATACACATACAGATCCAAATTCCTCTCTGCAGTTCAAGTGTTATATTCCCAAATATTATTTACATTCATGACAACTGCAATTTACTCTTTGAAATAATCCATGTTAATGCAAAAGGACTAAAAATGCCAGAAGAGAGAGGGAGCCACCCCAGGCAAAGCTGCTTTCCCATCCAAAAACCTCAGGGAAACTCAGGAGAAGCAAAAAACTTCAGTTCCTTTTGGTTGTCCCCATTCTTGGCTCCTCCAGAAAGGCCCAGGGTGAATTTGATTCTAGTGTAGCACTTTTCTGACATCCTTCCCTCAGTGTGGAGCAGGTCAGCCTTGCTTTGGGTGCTGCTGAATGGCAAAATCCTGCACAAGGGAAAGCAGGGACAGAGGATTAGGTTTGGGGTTGTGCCTGTCATCTCATGCTCTGCTCCTGTAAGGCTGGAGGAAGGAGTGAATCCCTGGAATGACCTTTTTAAGGATTATTTTCAGCTTCCCTCTCCTGTACCCCTGACCCTAAGCAAGAAACAGGGAAAGCATCACATCCTTGTCTTCCTTCTGCCAGCTGGCAACACCTTGGCATTCCCAAAATCCTCCACATTTCCCCTGGAATGCATAATTCCCTGTTAGGGCTGGACAATGACCTTGCTCATCTGGCTGAAAGCAGGAGAGGGCTCAGAGCCAGGCTGTGAGGAAAGCCCAGGTTCCTCACCCCTCAGCCAGCTCTGGAGATCCCCACAAGCCCAAGATCCCAGCACAGGTTTGTTTGACAAGAGGGAAACCCTCCCTGGCATGAGCCTGTGTGCAGCCAGCAGAAATTGCAGCCAGGAGGAGCAGGAGGGAGAAGAAGAGCTCTGCAGAGCCAGACCTGCAATGCCAGTTGTACAGCACCTATGCACAGAGCTGAGCCTCAGGCTACACTCTCACTGCTCCCCAAATCTCCCAGTTTTATGCATTTCTTCCAAACTTTGATGCAGGATCTATTCCTCAGATCCAAAGCCCTGCCTGAGGCACGGCAGGACAGAGTGAAAGTTCCTTTCTGAGGCTGGGTTTCTCCATCTCCAGCCTGTTTGTGCTATCCCACCCACTTCCCAGCCCTTGCCAGAGCATGGGTTTCTGCAAGCTTGTTCTTGTGCAAGGCAGAGCGCTGCAAAGGGCAGAAAACGTGCTTTGTTCCCAAGTTCTGCCTCAGTGAAGGCTGGAGGTGGAGTGAGAGGATGTGCCCTGCCTTCAAACAGCCCTGCTTGCCACTGCCACGTTCCCTGAGCCTTTGCCAGCCGTGCAGAACAAGCAGGGGGGAGAGGAGATGCTCGCAGGCAGTGCCTGGAGCCCCTGACCCGCCGGGAAATGCTGGGGGCAGCAGGAATAAGGTGCTTCATTTGCAACCCCACCTCCCTCTCCTCCACACAGGCTCCCCTCCTCTGCCACTAAAGCAGCTACGTGACCTCAGTCAGGTCCCTGCTGTGTCACCAGACTCTCAAGAGGGTGAGAAAACCCCAAACCCTTCAGGACAGGGACTGTCTGGCCCTGAACTCCATCCGGATTTCAAACCTGCCAGTGCCCAGCCCGAACAACCTGGCATCACTTTTGAGGTAAAACCGTGCTGTTTGTGAATCCCTGCTGCCAGCCAGCTGGTGAAGGCCTCAGGGAAGGAGGAGAAACATCTTCCAGGTGCCTGGTGAGGCTGGAACGGAGGGGAGCAGGGGCAGATGAGCTCCAGCAGCTCTCAGCACTTTGCCAGGCTTGCAGCTGGCACAGACAGGCCAGGGTGTTTTCCTCTCCCTCCTCCCAAAGCTGGCAGGGAGCAGACGTTTCCTCACAGGCAGCACAGGGCCCCAGGCAGGCATGCCAAGCTCAAGCTCACCCACAGCCCTTCCCTCTCCCCTGGCAGCACAGGATTCCCAGGTGATAGATGAAAAGCAAACACCTTAAAGCAGCTTGCAGCTGGAGCCCAGTGCAAGCAGAGCTCCCCAAAGGGAATTTATATCCAAAGGGAGGGGCTTTAAGCAAGAGCCTGGGGACCAGACCTGCTGCCTGGGACAGCAGCACCCACTTGGCTCCTTCCCACTGCAACTGCCCTGCTTCCACCTGTGCCTTCCCTGCAGACTGAGCCCCTGATGGAGGCAGAGGACAATCCCAGGGATAAACTGCATCTGTGGAAGGGGGAATCAGAGTGGCCACGGATGCAGTGCAAGGAGCACAAATACCAGGACACTGCAGCTGGATTCTCATGCCCAGCCTCTTTGAACATCTCGGCTTTTGATGACATGTTTTTCAGCACTCCTCTGTTCTCCCCAGCCCATTCTGTGACTCATGGCCTGGGTTACTGGGCAGAGCAGGGGTTCCCAGGATTGCTGCAGCTGGAGGAAGCACCAGCAGCATCAAGCTCCAGGTGTCCTCCACACAAAAAGGAGGACAGATCCCCCTGGCTGCACAGCAGAGGCACAGACAGGGAGAGGTTTCATTTCATTGGGTACAAGCAGCATCACCATTCATCCCAGGGCTCCACTGTTGAGTCACGTGAGAAAATCCAGATGTTAAAAGGCCCAAAAGTTTCTTATTCAGACTCAGAGCTGGTTGAACACCCCACTTTGGCAGGGTGTTTCCCAAACAGTGCTCTACCAGAGGACACTCAAAAAAGCACAATTCTCCCCATGCTCTCACCCACAGCTGCTCTTGCAGCAAATTCCCATCCCCTGCAGCTCTCCAGACAGAGATATGGGACCCCCTGATTAAACTTTGAACATCTTCCCCTAACCCCACTGCTTCAAACAATCTAAGAGGCAGCAATCAAAGCTATTTTCATTTCCAGCTTCAAAGAGGATCCTCCAAACAAAAGGAAACCCTTCAGTAAAGTGTATAAACAGGGAGCATCTGGTCTTTCCCCAGCATCACTGAGCCTTGAGACAGAAATGCAAGAAAAGAGCTCCCAATGAAGTCAGGTAACAAATAAAGTGTCTTGTGTGGGTACAGCTCTTCCTCAGAGCCCCTTGAGTGTTTCTCTGCTTCTTCTACAGAGGCAAAGCCCCATGGGAAGCTACACACACCTGGCTCAGCCCTTGGCATTTGTCTCAGGAAAGCAGCTCTTTGTTCTCTGCATCAGGAACCATCTGCTCCTCCAGGGATGCACATCCTGCATCTTAATGGAAATGCTCCTCTGGGTCAAGTGGCAGAGCCAACTGCTCTCTTAATGCAAGCATCTTCATTTTGGGGAGGGAGGGAATCAATTAACAGCCTCTGAGCAGGGCAGGCTCCTGGTGAGCAGTCACCTGTCAGAGCTCACACCCAGCTTTTAGTGCACCCGGGCCAAGCCTCCTCCCCACTGCCTGCAACAGCTCTGCTGCAACCTCTGCCTTCATCTGGAGGCCCCAGAAAGCTTCAGGGGGAAGCTGCAGCCCCACAAAAGCATTTGCTAACCCAGCAGGAAGTGATAAACCCACTAGCAGGGACAAAACCTGTCTGTGGATAAGACAACAAATACAAACAGCACAGCCACAGGACAGAAGCTTCTCTCTGGACAGAGACACGTTCCCTGGCCATGATGTCCTGGGCGAGTGGTTTTTTTGTGGTTTAAAATACTGACATCACAGAAGCTTCACAGCTTCATTTCTCTAGCTCCCTCACCATTCAAAATGTTCACAGCTCAATTACTCTAAATTAGCTAAGAGACCCCTCTGCTTCTGTGAGCTCTGGGATCTCCAAGACAAACTTGGACCATAACCCAACCCTTTCACCTCTGCAGGGGCAGTCTGGAAGCATCTCTAAAAATAACTAGCTCTGATTTTCTTCAAACAACCTGGAAATTCATATGGTGCTTAATTAACCCTGTCACAAAACTGTAACAGCAAGTCCTAAAGGCACCAGGAGTGCTGCTACCTGCACTCCATCCTAATAACAGCAGTCTGGCTGAGTATCTGAAAATGAACCAGTGATTAGCTCATGGATTCAAGTTATCTGTGCCACATAGCCCAACTCCTGAGGCCAACTTTATTTTTAAAATGCTTTCAGCCCAGGCAGTTTCCAAACAGAACAGTAAATCACTGATCTCACCGAGCAGAACTCATTTCGCAATTAATGCTCTTTCTGTGGGACAAAGACTCCTTGCTCTAAGTCAGGAGATCAGAACATGGCCTGCAGGGCTGAGGGCTTGGGCAACACCTAGAAAATACCAATACACCCCTGCCATGAGCCTCATAAATAATGATGAGCATGACAGAGGTGAGGGGATCATTACAGACACAGAGGGACTCAGGCGTGTTAAGCACAGCAGAGCTGTGAAGTGCATTAAGGGATTTCAGGGTGCATAGGGATTGCTGAAATGCAATTATGCAGGCAGAGCAGAGGGCAGCACCTGCTTGAGCAGTTGTAGATGCCAGGCTTTCAGGATTGAGAGTAACCATGGAATGGTTTGGATTGGAAGGGACCTTCAAGACTCTCCAGCTCCAACCCCGGGCCATAGGGAGAGGCTTAGTGAAGGTTTCATCCAATTCTTCACCCATGAAGGTTTAATTCAATTAAAGCAAAAAAAGTTATTTAATAAACCAGCAGCAGATTATCAAGACAAGGTGTGAAAACTGCTGCAGCCTCTTCAGAATAAGTGCCAGGGAGGAAACAGAAGCAGAGAACATAGAGGCAATAAATGTGAAGAAAGTAAACCCCAGTTCTTGTTGAAGTGGGAAGCTCTTCCACCCTTTTCTCCAAAGAAGCTCAGCTCAGAAAGTCTGCCTTAATATTTCACAGGATTTCATACCAAATGAAATCCATTTCTAAGCTAACACAACTGTGTTGTGATCATTCACAGACATTTATATCCATATACATATTTGTTTAGAAATGCCACTGAATTTCATGTGCTGTAAGAACTGACACCCACGGTGTCCAAGGGATACCCTAAGTCACATTCAGTGCCTCAGGGGTAAGTTCTGCTGTAAAACTCTGGGATTATATTATTTTGGTTTGGGATTTTCCTTCTCTTCAAGGTGAGGAAGGATGGGGAAAGCAGTAGAAGAGCAGCAATCGAGAAAACCCTTCTGTCTGACAAATTAACAACACAAGGATTTCTGAGCTGTCACAGATTCTACCCAGTGTGCCTGAAGCAGCTACTGACAGGGAGTTGTGGGAGTTCAGTTGAAGAGATAAAACCAGAGCCTAAAACCCCACAATAAAAGTCTTTTACTATTTTATTATTATTTTTTTTTTAACCAAGACATGCAGCACTGTGCCAGTGTTTTGTGGGAAGAGATCCTGGGGTCAAAACTGGACAGTCAAACCTAAAGTTGTGACCCAAAAGAACTCCTGAGCTGGCACAGGAGCTCCTGATGCAGTGAAAACATTTCCAGGGGTGTTCTCAGAAGCAGAGCAGCTTCTGTACGAGCCCAGACAGCACAAGAGCCATACAGAGAAACACAGAAGAGCTCTGAGGTCCTGGCCTGAAATCCCAATTTATCCTGCTCAGCCAGGCCTTCCACACACTGACCCTTCTGGAACCACTGTTGTGTCCTAGCTGACTCAAACATTCACCCAGTGCGTGGAAGAGCCTTCCTGAGGGAAATTGTGAAATGCTGGCATGGAGCTGCAGCCTCCCTGAGCTTCACAGCTTGGGGGGATTTTCCCATCTCTGTCCTTCATTCCCACTGAAGGCAATGAGCTTCCAGGGAAGCTAAAGGCAACAAATTTTAAGCCAACGCCATTTTAACAGCAAATCCTGACTAATGAAACAAACATTCCTCAGTTTGCTCTGGCTAAACCTTCCTGCTTTCCCTGAATGTCAAAAATGGGCTTGAGGTGTCCCTCAGCTTCTGGTGTTTTTAGCAGGGCCATGCAGCTATGGGGAAAGATTGCTCCCCTCCATGTAAACAGCACCTCTCAGTAATTCCCACTGTGAGCCTGCACTGCAGTTACACACCCAGCACAATCATTCCAGCTCTCAGAGAGAAGGAGCCTCTGAATCCCCTGGAGCACCTGCAGCTGGCCTCAGCCCCTTGGAGGATGTTTTCACTAATTGAAATTAAGACAATCATTAGACCATGGGTTTGATTAGAAATGTTGCTGAGCCTCACTTGCTTTCCCTCTCAATTCCCACCCTCCCCACACACAGAGGAGCAGAAAATGCCTTAGCCCAACTTCTATTTCTGTTAAAATGGACATTAGTATTGTTTCCAATAAAATTTGGGAACCCAGACAGGAGTTTCAGCATTAGCCAGGACATAAAGAAATCTACTTCTTGCCAGGACTTTGTGCCTCTCTAATAACTTCAAGAAATGCAAAAAAACCCTCTGAATGCAGAGCCAGAACACACCACTTGGTCTCGCATGGGATCTGATCAAACATCCAGAGGCATTTGAAATTCCAGGAAGGCAGAGCTTCCTCATTCCTAAGGAACACACCAAAAAGTACAGAAGGAATGAATTTGTTTCATTCCACATCCCTCATGATTTGTGATCAACATAACCCAACAGTGCCTCAATACTGCAGGCACTTACCTGCAGTCTATGGGAGATGCAGGACACCAATTGAAAGATAAAATATGTTCATCATTTGTTTATTTGAAATTCAAAAGGGGTTTCAGATCTGCTTAGCCCATCTCCTCCAAAAGCCATAAATCTCCTCCAGCTAAACCAAACCATATTCCTACATTTAAATCCTAGGAGTGAGCCCAAAGACCAAAGGAATTTGCAAACACCAGCCCTTTTCCTCCTTCCCAACATCTCCCGTGGCCTTTGACAACTCTCAAAACTCCACCTTCCAGGAGCAGAGGGACTTCCTGTCTTTCCTTTGGGAGATGTGTTTTGAAGGACCTTTTGCTGCTGGCCTGCAGGTATTTGCACAAAAGCATTCTAGGGCTGAAAAGGATTTTACTTGATCCCAAAAATGTTATTTAAAGGCAGGGCTATTCCATGCTTGGCTGGCTGGTAGCCAGAACTCATCTGAAAGTCACCCTGAACGTGCCACTGGGTGGAGGACGTCTCTGATAAACACCCAGCTGGTATCTGAGGCAGACAGCTGAGTAGCAGATCTAAGCAAGGAGCACTGAGCACAGGAACGGGGAAAAAAATGGAATTCTGGGCAGCTCAGGCACAAGAAACAAGCAGCACGTTGATCCTGGCTGCATTTCCCCCAGGGATCCTAAAATCCCATCACCCACCCATGCCAAAGCATCTTCCTGGTGCCAAAGGGGATCCTGCAGTCCAGCCCCATCTCAGGGGAAAGTCCTCCCAGGAGATAAGGCCTATCAGCTGGGAGAGGCAGCAGCTGGCTCCTGGGGATGCCAAGGTGAAATAGGATGCCCACACCCAGGGATGAGAGTCCATAAATCCTCCTCCTGCAAGAGGTGGGACGTGCCTCATCCCACCCCGGGCACAGCTCCAGGCTGGGGCATCAGGCATCCCATGGTACCATCAGGATGCTGAATCCAAGGGCTCATCCTGGTGGGCAGGAATTAGCTCTGAGGTGCTGGTGGGATCCCTGAGCAGCCTTTCTGCCCCAGATTTTAAAGGAAGGCAAAAAATCTCCAGCGGTTAGACTTTAAGCTCTTGGAAGATGCAGCCTCCACCTGGAGAGCAGGAGGTGCCACCTAACACGAGAAGGACACTGTGAAAGGAAATCACTGGAATTTGTTGCAGGGAAGATTTAAACCCTCCCCACTCCTCAGAGCAGGAGGAGGGAAAGCCAAGAGCAGAACAAGGCAAAGAGTTTCATGAATTTAAAGCACTTTTGCAACCCTCAAACAGCCCGGCCTCCCCCAGGATCCATCATCCCTGGCCCAGACAAGCAGCAGCGAGGTGGTCTGTCCCTGCAGAGAGCTTGGGATGATAACCAGCAGGAACATCCTGTCTGAGCTTCCAGCACTGAGCGTTCCCACAGGGTTCATGGATGGCAAGGCCGAGCCAGAAGGATGCATTTAGCAGTTGCTCAAGTTCTGGCACCTGCACGTATTTCTTTGTGATAAAGTCCAACACAGGCAGGCTTCAGATGTTGTGTAAATATTGTCAGCGCTCTGGCAGAGCTCCCCGTTTTTATGGTTTGCTTTACACAATCCCCAAGTGTTTCATAAACCCTAATTATATCTCTCCATTCCTCTAAACGAGCGGAGAGTGCTCCACGCAGGAGGAAACAAAAGCAAAGTGAGGATCTGCTTCCCACCCACAAGGTGAGCAGGCTGGGGGGGCTTTATCTCCTCCCACAAACGAGGCCACCACCTGACAGGAGATGACATTTATTGGGATTTAGCACTATGGCCACATCAAATATGATTTAAGGTTTCCAGACCAACAGGATGAACCCCAAGCCCAGCATTAGGAGCGTCTCATTGGCAGCTTAATTTCTCCTGAGCTCAGAGGGAGCTTCCTGTCCAGCATCTTGTCACTGTTCCACCCAGCCCCTCAGGCTGTGGATGGAGTTCCTGGGCTGTGGATCCTCTCCCAGACCCTGCAGGTATCTTCAAAGCAGTGACAGTACAACCAGTTCTGTCCCGGCTCAGAGATTTCTCCTTTGCATTTTGCCCCAGTCCATAACTCCACCAGGCTGAAGACATCACCTGGGTCCATATTTCCCTAAAGACTCTTCTGTCAATTCCTGTGAGCTTGCCAGGTCTCTTGGTGTGCCAGCAAATATCAAAAGAACCAAGAGCACCACAAATGAGATTGGAGCTCAGGAGAGCACTCCCAGAATTTTCATGGGAGCACTGGTTCTGTGCAAAGCTTTCATTTTATGATTCATGACTAATTTGCAATAAACCCCAGCTTCAAGAAGTCACTTTGGTGCAGAGCACTCCTCTGTTTTTCACCCCCTACTGCTGAGTCTAGAACTGGGTGTTGTGAAGATGAACTAAGAGATTAAACACAAAAAACATTTTAAGGGAAGATAAATGGACACGATATCCTTGGCAAAGAGCAAGGCCTCAAGTCTTAACAATGTTTCTTCATCACCTGGAAAAGGATGTTTCAACAGCTGGAGATCAGTGGAACATGACCAGTAAAGCTCTTTTCCTGCCCCTGGAGCCCAGGGAAGCAGCAGGGAGCAGTGCAAAACCACATCAGCTCTCACCAGACATGCTGCCCACCACAGGAGGGATTTCAGAGCCCGTGGAGCGTGCTAAGGAGCGCAGGGAATCTGCATTTGGACATGAAACCAACCTTAAAGAGAGGTTCAGAGGCACCTCTGCTAAAAGGAAAATAAAACTATTGATTTTTGCTAGGCCTTGACAATTCCCCAGCAGCTCCCCATCCCAGTTTCAGACAATAAACCAGTGACAGGGAACACAGCCACAGCTCCCGGGGCAGCTCCCACCACTGCTGGGCTGTTTCAGCTCCCAGAAGGAGCTCCTTTCAAACTCCAGCACAATCCAAGCATGGAGGAAGGAGCTGGAGGGAGGCAGGGATGCCACCTGAGCCCTGGGTTTGCAAGAAACCTTCCAAACACACCTTAAAGGGAATTAAAGCTCACTCAAGGCTTCATATTTGAGCTAATTGCTTCAGCTCTAAGGAAAATGCCACGAGACATTAAATCTGCTGCTGACTCCCTCATTTGCACTCCTGATCCCATTTTCCCTCTGATCTGGTGATTTGGAAGCAGGCTAAAGCTTCCCAGCACCTGCAGCCAACAGGCACTGAGGACCCAGAACCAGCCTGTGCCATGAAGCCAGCAGCCTTGAGCAGTGCCTGGGACAGGAATTGGACAGGAACCCTCCCAGCACTCCCATTCTCTCCCATATTTACCAGCCAGTGCCCACTGCACTCAGCCATGGGCAGCAATTCGTGGTCTCTCCACGCCCTCCAGCCACAATTCCCAGCCCTTCCTGCCCTTCCCAAATGATGGGAAACCCCGAGTGAAGAGGAGAGTTTATCATTTATGGCCCTGCAATGCCTCTTAGGGACAAGAGTCTGCCATGACACAAGTTCTGCACCACTAGCCAGGGCTGTGAGATCTCCAGAGACATTTGCCCCAAAATGTGGAGGTAAAATACACCTAATTCAGCTGAGAGTGACTTACAAACAGTCTAAACCACCAGAAACTGTTATATCTGTAAGACAGAGGTGACATTCTGTATACTACATAATTTATCACTAAAAAAATAGTTTAGAGGGGGAGAAAATTTTTTACAGGAACAGGTTACACCTAAACAAGCTTGGGTAAGAGGAAGAAGGGATAAACAACTTCACCCTCACTACAAAGCACAGCTGACAGGAGGTTTAATACTGGCATTTGGGCATCAAAATCTGCAAACATTTACTGTGCTTGACATGAAAGCAGCAGGATTTGGGGCAGAGGTTATATTTTTATTATACCTGGCACAAAACAAAGAAAACCAACAAAAAAACCCCTCTACTCCACAATAGCATGAGAAAGATATTTAGCAAGAGCACAAAGCCAGGACAGAGTGCTTGCATCAGATCCATCTCAGGGGCTCCCTGAACCACTGAAGACAAAATTTGCATCCTGAATTTCTTAATATTCGCTTTATGGTCAAATGGAATAAACCCCACAGATTTTCTGCTGCTGCCCCAGTATCCTGGAATAAAAGGCTGTGCCAACTCAGCAGGCAGGCCCCAGCTGGGCTCAGGATGAAGCATGTGCACACCAGTTTGCTCTGTAATTGGAGTGGTTTGTGGCATTGCACCTTACATGAGGGTTAGACTCCTAAATTCCAAGCTCAGGCTTTGTTAGCCAGCCTTGCCTAACTTGTGGCAACAACCTCCCTTTACTCAGCATGAAAAGAAATTTGGAAAAGGCACCAAGAAGAAGAAAGCAAACCCGAGGAGGTCCAGCTACTGTGGGAAAAGTGAGTTTTAGGCTCTTCCAGCCACACACATCCAATCTTTCAGTGCCAGCAATACAAGCTGTGGGCTGAAAAATCCCAACTCAGCTTTGGTTTCTACCTGCCTCTTCAAGACAAATAATAAAACCCATTGAGATTGACAAGAAATAGCATCCACTTCTTTCTGCTTGAATCATGAAGCACAAAAGCTTTAAAGCATCTTGAGAACAAAATCACAATAAACAGAGTATGTGGGATGAATATTTTTAAGTCACACAGAACTAGGTTTTGTAAACTCTCTTTTCTGAAAGATATATTGTAAAATCCTTAAAAGCTCATGAGCCGTGACCTTGCTTTGTCCCTTGAATCCAGCCTGTCTGGAATGCTGCACACTTAGATTTGGGTCCAGACAGGAACCAGCAGAGCAAAACTGATGGAGAAAAGTTTCAATTAGTGACAAGAAATGTTTCTAAGCTTTTGCCAATCAATACAAAGAAAGCCTCGGGCGTGGCTGTGCTCAGGTGGCAGCCCTCAAGAACAGGCACTGCATCCTGCACAGGCTGAGTGGAAGCAAGGGGACTCCTGGCCTGGGGAAACCATCACTCCTGATTTCTGCTCAGCCCAGGGACAAAGCAAACAAACTCCTCGGAGGAAGGTGCAAGACACTCCCCTTGCTTTTCCCCACTCTTTGCAGAGGGCAATATTGAGTACCTGCTGCTCACACAGAGCAGAGCACAGAGTAACCAAAGCAAAGCCATGGCTCGACTCAAACCCTGGGAAGGGAATCCTGGCACTGAGGACACAGACCAGGCTGCAAACACAGCCCAGCTCCACACAGGGGCAATGCTCTGAAAGCTCTGCATCAAAAAGGTGCTTTACACCTGCTATTTCCCTCTCTGGAAACAAAACGACCACCCAGGCTGGGAGGCAGGAATCCATCCTCAGAGCAGTTTGAAGGATTTGTTTGCTCTGCCTTTCCTGCAGGACACAAAGGGACATGTGGCTTGCTGCATCAGGCAGCCTTCAAAAGCTGCCCCACCACTGCAAATTAATTAATCTCAAGGAAGGAACAGCACACCAAAACAAAGCAGCTCTGAGCAGAAATGCTGCCTCCAGGGAAGTTATGTTGCCTCCTTCTCCTGCCTCCTCCATCTTATCCCTCCGTAAAATTCAGCTTCAAGTCCCGACAAGCAGCACTTTTAATGTTCTGAGCAGCACAAAGCAGCAGGGTACACGTGCTCCAGAGCTGCCCCATCTCCTCCCCTCTGCACCTCTGTTCACCCCAATTTCCAGGACACTAATTTAATGAAGATTAATGGGTACCCTCCAAACACACAGCGTATGCTATTTCTGGAAAAGGAGCATCACGTCATTTTCATATTAAGGGAGTGTTTTCCCCCACCCTGAGCACATGAAGTTGAAATGCTGCTCAGCACTGGGTGCCTGCTCCATTAAAGCCAGGGAAACCACTCCAAGCTTCCCTTATAAAGTGGAACAACTCTGATTTTCCCATGGTACTTCCCCAGAAACAGCTGCAGGTGCAACACTGCTGTAGGGGGTTAAGAGGCTGCAAAGGTAGGGATAACAATTTAAATAACATCAGATGGCCAGAATAAAATAAATATACTGCAATTGGTGGATTAATATTTATGTTTGCCAAGAGTCTTGCTGATGACCAGCAGGATCACAAGCTGGCTGTTCAGATTCTGCTCCAAATTGACCAAAATTTCAAAAAAATCCATGATTTCCCAATATATAGAACAGGGAAGAAAAAAAAAAAGCTATTTATCAGCCAAGCTGTGTATAACCACAGATCTGAAACTTCTCATTGTCTAAGGGTGAGTTTAAACCATTCTTGCACTGGTCCCAGATGTAAAGCAGCTTCAGCTACTCCTAATCAGGGTCTAGAGAAGCTGATACACGTCAGATGCTCAGCCTTAAAGAGGTGCTTACACCACCTTTAGGATTTTTGTCCACTCCAACATCATCTGGGGGCTTGCAGGGAGCATAATTTGGCTATTAGGACTCCCTAGTTCTGTTTTCTCTCATTTTGACTTCATCCCCATGCTAATGCTTCCAAACATTGCTGCACCCTGAACCATTGCTAAATGGAGGAATAAAACCAGAAAATTCCCCAGGTTTTCATCAAATTGCTTGCACATCTCCTTGCCTTGAAGGTACTTTGTACTTTAACCCACAGTCACTGGCCCAGTACTGGGATTATTGTCCAGGTTTGCCTCTTCCAGGAATTTGCACTCATCCTCCAGCTCTGCATCAATCCCACACTTAGCCATAGGGAAAAAAAGTCTCTTCAATCTGCAACAACTTCATGATTTAGGACACAAAGCCTTGTTTGACTAAATCATTGCACGGCAGCCCTGAGAGTGCCTGTTGGGAATACACCAAATTCATATTTCTGTCATTTTCCCCATCCTGCCTGTCCATACATCCATTTATCCTCATTTCATTAGCAAATCGCCCCATCCATTTACTCAGCTATTTGTCAGTGGGGCTGTCACTTTAATTACCTCTGTCTGCATGGATTGCTATTATTTATCTGTCTTGTTTGCAGTGCACCAGCCACCAAAACATCCCTCCCTGAGCACTGATATTATCAGAGAGCCTGACCTGAGGAGCAGAGCTCTTAGGAAGACAAACTGTTTCCAAGCACATTTGTGAATTTTCCTGTCTCCTCAAGAACTAACAGCGATGACACCCCTGAAAAGTCAGCCAGCACCAGCCCCCAAACAGGAAAGGGGTTTAAACCCCACATCCAAATAACCAGACACAGCAATGGGCCTGCCATGGGTGTCCACTGTTGCAATCCATGGACACAGACCTGAAGCAGCATGGATGTCACAAATGTCACAAAGCATCGGAATTCAGCAGGCTTTGAGTCCATCTCCACCTGCACAGACCCCCTGAGATTTTTCTCACCTGTATCTGTAGGATTTGCAGTGACACTGCAGGGGTGTCCCTTTGCCCCATGGAAGGAGACCCTTTGAGAAGGTCCTGCACATTAACTCTCCCTTAATTCTTTCCCTCCATCTTCTACTCCATCCCTGTCTCCAGAAGATCCTTGAAGAAACCCTACAGAACTCTCCCTAAAGTGAATTGTTTTCTTGGTAGAAACCTGCTGGGAAGTCTTCATAGGAGATCCTTTGTGTGCAGGGACTGGCAGCCACACTCACATTAGGGGGATAAGGGGAAAAGTGTTCCTTTCTCCAGGGAGGAGCCCTTTTTTCCAGCATCTCTTACAGCGTTAACCTGTGCTGGGGTGGAAGGGAAGGAGCAGCTCCTCATCCACACGGCCTGTTCAGCCAGCTTCCCTTCCACAGGCAGCACCACCATCCCACTGCCTACCTGGGCTGCTTCTCTGCCTGCTGACCACACCAGCCCTGCTCACACCTGACCAGCACCTGGACAGGGCAGAGCACAGCCATGCCCACCCTCTCATTCCAGCTGTGGTCAGCCCCAGCTCTGCCCAGCACTTCCAGCCGTGGAGCCATGCCCAGCACCAGCTGGAGGCTGCCACCCCTCAGGCCTCAGCAAGAGGCACTGGAGGCCCACAGGTGTGCACAGAGCTGTTCTCTCAACCCTTCCAAACACAGTTTGTAACACAGCTGTTCTCTCAACCCTTCCAAACACAGTTTGCAGCAGCCAGGCCCAAGGTGGGAGCAGCAGCCGGGCTTTAGCCAGCACCATCCCTGGCCTCCTCCTGGCAGGCACAGCAGGGCCCACACATCTTTCCCACTGGGTTTTCCCAGCCTCCAGCACTCTGTGGCTGCTCTTGCAGTGCTCACATGCACACCCAGCCCACACATAACAGCACACATCTCTTGGAGTCCCACAGTTGTTCTGCCTCCCTTTTCCTGGTGTCAACACCGGCTGTGTCAGTGCCTCAGGCCCACAGGGCCCTGCTGGGACATGGCCACGTTTCCTAAATGTCCTTTCCTTCAGCCAGGTGCTTCCCCCTCAGCCAGACCCGTCCCCTGATGTGCCCCACAAAACACAAGATCAGTACAAGACACCTCCAGCTGCTGCTGGTGGTGCAAAACCTCCCTAAATCTAGTGGAAGGTGTCCCTTAAATCTGCTGAAAATCTAGAAGGAGTCCTTGTCTATGGCAGGGGAATTGGAACTAAATTGCATTTAAGGTTCCTTCCAACCCAAACAATTCCATGGTTCTGTCTCAGCAGGCATCAACAGCGAGTTTTCCTCTCCCTGTGATCTCTGGGAGGGAAACACTTAAAACAGGAGGGCTCCTGGAAACACCATCCCCTTCACAAGCTCATCCAGCCCCTCAGGACAGACCTCAGGGCTCACAGCAGAGACCAAAGGCCACAGGAACGAGTCTGTCACAGTAGCTGCCGAGATCAAGGGCACAGCCAGTGTCTGAGGTCCCTCAGAAGGTGGGAAATCCTTGCTGAAAGAAATGCTAAGCATGATCTTGAAGGCATGGAGAAGTGACAGGCTCCTCTTGGAGGAGCAGGGAATTTCACGTGATCTTTTCCCGAGAGGTACATGCATGGGTGGAGGCTGAGAAAGAAAACCCTCAGCCCTGGAACAGTGGAGTGCTGCCAGTTGTGATGGGTTTGTGATAAGCTAAAAAACATCCATAAGCATTCAACTTCAAAAGCAGGGAAAGGAGGAGGGGAGCTGCAGAGTCAAACGCCCGGGGCAGCCCATTTTCAGTCAGCTTAAGGAGCCTATTTTTAGCAAACCTGGGTACACCTACAGGAGCACTGAGGCTGGAAAGGAATTCTTCATTCTAACAGCCCCCTTCTTCACACCACTGTGCAGATGGCATTTCTACAAGAGCCACTCCAACCCCGTCCCCAGGGAAAGCTGTGTGCCACACACTCCCCCACAAAGAGTAAAAATCAACACAAGAGGCATTATTGACAAAAGGCATTATTCCCAAAAAGCCATTGCAATGTAAGATGCAGAGCAGGCCTCTGCTTTCCTCTGTATGACAGATTCCTGCCCACTTCCCATCCCCTCTGGTGCTTTGCATCAGCCTGTGGGAAAAAGAGCCAGAATTCCCAACGGGGACCTCCAGCTACGATCTGCCATGGGAGACACAGCCCAGGTGGGAAACCTGTTCATGGAAAATAGGCACATGAGACACCTGAACTGCAACTCCTGCACCAGCTGCTTCAGGGGCCCTGCAAGGTGAATGAGGATCAGATCCAAACTGATACTTTCAGACCCTTCTTCATATTAAAGACCCGCCAGCTGCAAAGGTTACAACCCAGAAGCACATTCCCTGCTCGTTCCAAAGGAAGCATTCCAGTTGTCTGTGGGATGAAGAGTATGAGGAGGGCCATGGTTTAGTCTGAGGGTTGAGGTGCTTGGCTTTGTCTTGTGTTTGCTTCCAGTCAGAGGCACAAGACAGAGCAGTGGCAAAAAGGGAGCCAGGTTACACACCCCAGTACTGGCCATTTCCAGCAGTGTGAACACAACGAGGGTTTGGCCAGAGGGTTGAACTGGAGGACACAGTGGCTCTGCACAGACACAGCAGAGGTGGTGCCCAGTGTCCCCAGAGCTGGCACCCCCTTCCTCCTGCCCACAGTGCCACCAGCTGAGG
The DNA here is from genome assembly GCA_013401135.1 of Cettia cetti. Taxonomy (NCBI): domain Eukaryota; kingdom Metazoa; phylum Chordata; class Aves; order Passeriformes; family Sylviidae; genus Cettia; species Cettia cetti. The sequence continues at coordinate 18,542 of VZUI01055717.1, read as the reverse complement.
GTCTGCAGCCAACATCCTTCCCCTGGCCAGCAATGGAAAATGTTAGGATGCCACAAGCCTTTCCCTTCAATAAGATTTCACCTCTCTCTCCAAGAAGAGAACATATTAATTAAAAAAAAAAAAAAAAACAAAAAAAACCCCACCCATAATAAACCAGCCAATAATCCTCTTTCCTCCTCCCCTGCACCTATTCATTGTTAGTGTCCCCAGAATATGAGCACATGCTCCCAGAAATAAACTGCCTCAAACGATATTTCCAACCCTATTTCAGCTAATCAGGAGAAATTTCAGTCAAAAAAAGCTGCATTTCACACTTGAAAAACCAATCCAAACTGACACTGGTTTGCACCTTTATCCATGAAGTTGTCATACAGCCCCCCAGAATTCCTAGAATCTCCTTAGTGGGAGCTGTCACAAAGAGGTCAGTCAGATTCAGAAATTGTATGGATAATTTATCTGGGAGTCTTTAGTAACATCACAAGTGGTTCAGAAGAGCTGCCAGCCCCAAATTCTTTGGGTTTGTAGCCACCAGTCCAGTGGAGAAATTCTTTGAGGGCTAAAACTCTCTCATCTCACTGGGATAACTTCCAGGTGACTTTTCATTTCTGCTGCTGCCACAAGAAAATTGACCCAAAACCCATCCACCACTGCAAGGTGACTCTGCTCCACCCCACATCCTCAATGTTGTTTCCAATTTCCAAAATTTGTGTAAAAAAACCCCCACAAAATAAACATTTGCAAAAAAAAAAAAAAAAAAAAAAAAAAAAAAAAAAAGCAAGCTACAGTTCTCTGTCCTTTTATATAGCTGGTGAAGGTCGAGGTGCAGTGACAATGGAGGAGATAAATGAGAAATAAAAAAACCTCATTTTTCTTCCCACCTTTGCCATCAAAACCAATGTGGAACCAGCCCACCTGCCTCTGTCCACCACAAAGGAGGAGGACATTTTCTCCTCCTCCAAGGGAAACATTTCCAGGCAAACATTCCCCAGAAAAATTCTGCCTGTTCAAATATTTCAAGACAGCAAAGAGAAATCATCTCTTGAAAGCCTGACAGCATCTCTGCCCCTGCTTTTAAATGAGCATTGTGGTTTCAACTCAGCATTTTCTTGTTTGCATGCTAGACACACACTTGGATGGCATCGTGTTTCCCAGCTGAAGCCAACCACATCCCTGCACCTGCATAGCCAACAGCAACAGGAGCAGTCCTCAGCAGCAATTCAGATAGAGATCTATTCAAGCAGCTTTATTGATGTTAATGCAGTTACCTGGGATTTACACACCCCTAAATCAGAGCACAGGTGGATGATGAATTCCTGCAACTGGTAACAACGTAGGGGAAGGCCAATTTCACCCCTGGTATAACAGTGCTGATGTCAGAAGCTGTGCACCAGGCAGCAGCTGTGCTCCTGAGCTACCCTAATCAGGCAAATCAGCAAATAAATCTGCAAATTCACACAGCAGCCCTTGCTAGCTCCACTTTTGGGACCCCACCACAAACTGATTCTGTTGCAAGTTTACTGCTTTAAAGCATTGCCTGAAAAGAACATTTTCAGCCTTGGACACAGCAATCATTTGGGCAGGGTCACCTCTTCTTCTACAAAGCCTTCACCTTTGGGCAGGCATCGCTCTGAAGCCACAGCAGGAGCTGTTTGGGGAAGTGTAACCCAAACTGGCCTTCAAAGCAAGCCTGTAGGTCTGACTGGGGCAGCTGGGGAGGGATTTCAGTCAGAGAGAAGCCAAGGGCTGTGGTACCCCTGTGCTCACCCCCAGCACTCTGACTGGCAATCAGGACTTTGTCCCTTGCACTTTAAGTCTTTGCCCTCCTCGTGGTCCCCAAAAGGGGACCCATTCCATGGCCCCCTAAAAAGGGGTTGATGGGTTGATGGTTGGACTTGATGATCTTAAATGCGTCTTCCAGCCTTGGTGACCCTGATTTTAAGCCCCTCAGTGTCTTCTCCCAGTTGCAGAGGTCTATAAAGTCACCCCAGTCTCCTGTTTGGCCAGAGAAGCAAGGAAGCTTGCTTCCAGTAGGGATCACCAGCACCCAGGGGATGAGCAGGAGCTGCCCGATGCTCTCAAGACCAGTTATCCAGGGAGTCCTGAGGGCAAGGACGGCCTCAGCAGCACAGACCAGGAGCTGTGAAGATCAGATACACGGGGAAGATGGGAAATGGCCAAAACACAGCTTCTTCCCCTGGATTCAGGATACAAATCTGAGCCTTACAGCAAGGCTTGGAAGCGAGACACTCAAGCAGGTCAGTTAGAGACATCTCTGAGCAGATTACAGAAATCTGGCTGGCTGTTGGAATCCCAGGCTCTCAACCCTTCCAAATTCACCAGCAGGTGGCCTCAAGGTGTCCCTGCTTCCCCACCTGGCCGCCAGGGTGTAACCAGCACCCAGAGACCACCACTGCCTCCCTGGCCTTAACCTCCTGTTCCATATGAATTGTTTGCCACCCTGCCATGACTAATCTGGATTTACAACCCGGAAAGCGGCAGGGAAATGGATCTGATCAAAAGGATGATCCTCACAGCCAGAAAACAAGAAAGAGCAGTGTAGCCAGTTGTTCCAGGACACTTAATCCATCAAGCCTTTGCCATTCTACCCTTGGGCTTAGGCTGAGTCAGTTGTGATTTGCGTAAAACCATGAGAATTCCCTCCTCCTCTTTAAAAAAAAGAAAAAGCCAGTTATAAAGTTTGTCAAGAACTGGGGGGAAAAAAACACAGGGACTCACACTACACTTTTACATTCTGAGTCAGTGGCTGGGGAGCAGCCAGCTGGCACCTCTCCATCCAAGGTATCTCCAAGCTTCTGAAAGCCAAAGCAAACACTTGGTTTTATCTAAAAAACTCTTTGCATTCAGCTGGGTAAATTTGTCCTTTTGCTGCCAGTTACACCTCAGGTGCAGGACCCTCAGGCCCACAGAACTGAGGCTCAGCATCTTCTGGGGCTACAGAAACACCTGGGCTGAGCCTTGGTGCAGGATCACTCCCCTGGCTGGGAGAAAGGGAATTTTGGATGCAAACACTTGCTTCAAAGAGAGGAAATAGATGTATCACAGCAGAGGCTGTGGCAGCAGCAGGAAGCCTGGCACTCTCCTTCTATCTAAAAAAGGGGCCAAGAGGAAATTCTTAGTTCAGAAGCTGCTCAAATGCCCCAGTAAACAAGGCTTCATCCTCCTTCTATCCCATAAATCCAAACCTTTTCCATTTTGGATCAATCACTTCCTCCAGCACAAAGATCCAGGTTTTGCCAAGACTTTTTTTTTTTTTTTCCCATTCCCAGGAGCAGAGAATTTCCCTTGGCTTCTAGATCTAACATGAGCTGGGCTCAACCTTTCCCCACTGTCTTCCACCCTTTGGAAGTGATCCAATATCCCCCAGACTCAGAGCTTTTCCACTGGTTTCACTCAGTTCTGGATAAGGGCTTAAAGATGTTTTCTCTTTTTTTCCCCCCAGCAGAAGTCAGAACCACTTTGCTGAGGTTTTACAAGAGCCAGCTGGAGAAAGGTGGGATAACCAGACATCCCCAAAGCCAGGGAGTCAAGAGAAACCCCAGTTCATGGGCCTTCATGCCAAGTTATTCCAGACAACTTTCCTTTTATTTTCAGGAAAGGGCTGCCTATAAGCCAGCAGCTCCTTTCCTCTTTATCTAATGATCAAGTTCCCTTTACAAGATTACCCAGAGACACCGACCAGATGTGCATTTTTACTACAAGTTCACGGGGAAAAATAAAATCATCTCCTACAGAAGTACCAGGCAGGAAAACTGCTTATTTTGCAGCGTGGGATCAGTCTTTCCTCAGCTGCAGCCTTCTAGATCATGTTCACCTTGAGCCTGGTTTTAGCTGAAGATTGAACAACAATCTGAGATAAGTAGGTTGCATTAACAGTAGAGATTTCCCGGAGCAGCAGGAAACATGAACACCTCATAACATCCCCAGAATCCCTTCAGAATCCTTGGAAATGTGAGCCAGAAATGGATCCAGCACAGCTGTACACCAAGCAGGCAGAGTTTCAGGAGTCTCAGAGCAATGATGCCCACAATCCTGAGACAGAATATTGGTTTCCATCACACTTACAGGAGAAACTCCTCTTGTCTTTTCCCCACAGGAGGTAACTGAGAAGGAACTAATCCTTTAGTCACCAAAGCAAACAAAACTGATTTGAGAGTGGGCATTCAGGGTTTTGTAGGTCAAGGGAAGATTTAAAAACCCTCAGTCTCCTTATATGTATCTCATAGATGCTGTCACTAAGAAAAAAAAAATTACACAAGACTTGAACCAAAAACTGTAATGGAATAACAGGATCATAGAATGGTTTGGGTTGGAAGGGGCCTTAAAAATCCCCTAATTCAACCCTTCTGCCATGGGCCAGATAAGAGATTCTCCTGAATTCTTTGCTCTTGTCTGGATCCAGAGGTTTTTATCAGTCAGGCCTTTTCTCTGACTTCCTCCACCTTCTGGACAAACTCACACACTCTCCACACACCAGGGCAAAATTTAGACCAACTTACTCCAAAAAGTTACAGGCCATTTGAAAAACCTGGCCTAACACAAGTCTATTATTGTACACCCTGTTTACTTAAATTCATTCCCCAGCCTGGGAGACTTTGCACAAGGAAATTTACAGCTCGAGTTAATAGAGCAAAATGTAAAACTGCTGGCTTTTGGCTGAGGCTGCAAGCAAGGGACAGGCACAGGTTGTGACTGGGGGTGTTTTCACAGGGCCAATGACACAGAATGTGTTTTCAGGGAATATTTGTTTTAAATAAGGAAAGTTTATACAGCTTGAGAAAATTATTGGGAAGGAAATTAAATCTCGTTCTGGTGCTCTTCCGCCTCACCTTGACACTCGGAGTTCTCCTCCCTCCCCCAGGGCTTGGTGAGGGCAGGTTTCACTGGCAGAAAATTGCCTTCCTCGTGCATTCTGATTTACAGCCAGCTCGTGGACCAGCCCTCTGCAGCCACTGCAGGGGAGAAGGGGCAGGCAAGGGCCATTTTCCCCTGCCCTGAGCCCAGGCTGCAGGCTGGGGGTACCTGGAGGTTGGGGTCATCTCCCCCTGAGCAATCTGCAGAGGGATGGGTGGGACCCCCAGCTGGGATCCCCCAGGTGAGACCCCCCCAGTGCAGCAGGGGTGGGAGGCACCAGCTCTGCTCCACAGCTGCTCCAGAAGCAGCCAAGCCAAGGCTGGGAACAGCGCTGCTGAGAGGAGCATGGCCCTGGCAGGGATCAGCATTCCTTCCTCCAGCCCAGCCCGTGCCTCTCCTGCCCCAGAGAGCCAAAGCAGAGATCCCAACACAAGGCACAAACAGCCCTGGAACAGGGGCCTGGCAGCATTTAAAGGTCTTCTCTTCCTATCACCCCAAGAGTTTCGTCCCCACCTTGCTGTGGAATTTCCAAGGGCTTCCGTGACTTTTCACAAGGGCCTGGAATGCCAGGACAAGGAGGAATGGGTTCCCACTGCCAAGAGGCAGGGTGAGATGGGAGACTGGGCAGGAATTGTTCCCTGGGAGGGTGGGCAGGCCCTGGCACAGGTGTCCAGAGCAGCTGTGGCTGCTCCTGATGTGCCCAAGGCCAGGCTGGACAGGGCTTGGGGCAGCCTGGGACAGTGGAAGGTGTCCCTGCCCATAGCAGGGGGTGGAATGGGATAAGCTTTAAGATTCCTTCCAATCCAGACAATTCTATGGCTCTGAGAATTTGGCAGCAAAGATTTGGACACTGGGCACAGCTGCCATCCTGTTGGCCCTGCAGGGTGGGAACGACACCGTCTGTAATAACAAAAGGAGCCATTTTAGGAAACAGGACCCCAGGTTCCCCCAGGCACGGCCATCCTCCATCCCAAAGAGGCCACTGAACATCCACTTCCCCCTCCTACATCCATCACACACACCACAGAACGCTCCCAAATTCCCCACATTGCTAAAAGGCCTGGAATTCAAGACACCAAAAGCCTCAAGATGCACCTGCAGCCAGCTGGATCAGTTCCTAGCACACATCCTCCAGAGCTCCTGGATCACCAGGGATCCAAACCTACCACTGCTGCCACTTAATAAACCCAGCAAGGCTGGCAATAAAATCCTCAGGGATGTGTTGGTAGGTTCAGTTCCCTGCTCCCACAAAACCAGTGATCAGAACAACCCTCCAAGTGCCTCAGCAGGGCCTGCACCCCACAGAACAGGTTCAGCTTGACTCCAAGTGCTCAGGAGTCATTCCTGCTCCCTTCTGCATTTCCCCTTCCAGAAATTCCTCCTCCCACAGGTAAAACAATGCTGGCTGAGCTCATCAGCAGGTGTCAGACAGGGCACTGCACTTCCCATCTCACGCAGCAGAGACAGATTGACTCAGCAGGTACTTGCCATGCTCCAGCTGGAACTAACCCTCCCTGACAGAAGGGAGGCAAACCCCAGCACACCCCAGCTTGGCTCAATCCCCAGCCCAAAAGGGCTCCACGGCAGGTTTCAGTTTACCTGTCAGAGGGAATTTGTTCAGTGAACAGCTATTTCTACAGGATGCTTTCTAAAAATGAGGCTGGGAGGGGGGAAAAAAGGCCCTGAATTGATGTTTAGGGATGGGGAGGGATACGATGAAGATTTTCAGGGAAAATGCTTCTGACTAGAGAGGCCAGGTGTCCCAGCCTGGTCCATCCCTTTCTGAGCCATGCTGAACTGGATTTATCCATGGCTACCCAGGAACAATTCCTAGCAGGTCTTATTTCAGCTCATACTGGTTATACCAAGAGCAAAAAAGGGATATTTGTCCTGTGACTCAAATCTGCATAAAATGTCCCAAACTGAGTAAATTCTGTTGTGTCAGTTCAAACTCAGGGACACAAATCTGCATTTCTCACTTGAAAGACCTGAGCTTTGTCCTGACAGCCAGTGGCCACAAAACTCCAGCTTGTCCCAAGGTTTTCAGCTGAAGGTTGGTTTGCTCCTTAAATCAAGGGGTCTTGTAGAGGAGTCACATCCTCTCTCTTTGACCAGCTCCTAAATCAAACTGCTCCTAAGAACCTTTTGATTCTCTCCTGTGCCCCATCAGTCTGTGCTGGCACCAGTAGTCACAAGAGAGAGGCTTTTGTGTGTCCTTCAAAAAGCAAAGTCACAAAAGGGACCTCAGTCACTCCTCTGAAAGCCAGGAGGCAGCAGCACCTTGTAAATTCAAACAAAGGATGGCACAGCGTTTTCTCAGAGCGCTTGAAGCCTGATGAGTAATTAACTCCGACACCCTTAGGTGTTATTAATCCCACTAAACAGGGAGGAAACCTAGAAAGGAAACCAGACAAGCCCTTGGACTCATCCCAGTTTGCCTGAGGAGCAAAGCTTGGCTTGGAAGAGCAGTGCCACTGGCCTGGGGCCCCACAAGAACTCCAGATCAGAGGGAAGAGGGACGCAGCTTCCCTGTCTGCAGGAGAGCAGGTACTTCCCCGGCTGGTGAGGTGCGAGGCAGGGCAGCAGCGGGGGCAGCCCGAGGGGAGCCTGCCCTGCAGCGCTCCCTGGCAGTGCTCACAGCTGCCTGCAGCGCTGCAAAGCTCCCGGAGCTCATTCCAGAGCAGACTGGTGCCAGCACATCCCAGAAAGCTGCGGCTTGGTGGCAGCTCCAGCCGGCTCCTTCTCTGCCTGCGCTCCCCCTCCTGAGCTGGCTCACACGGCAGCCATCCCCTCCTGAAGGGCCGCCAGGCCAGGCTCAGCCTGTGACACGGCCCAGCACTATTTTTCACCTCCCCAGGTTAGCAATTTTTCCTATCTCCTCCATCAGAGGAGCGCCATTCATTAAATCCTCCGCAGGAGCTCATCAGCACACCAGAGAGGCACTGGAACAGGGCACAGCCTCTCATCCTTGCTGCTTCCCACAGGCTCAGCTTTGCAGCTTGAGCCACAGCACGTTCCGGCCCCTACAGTCCCCTCCCCTGAGCACAGCCACCACCTGTCCTTGCAGAGCACCTGCAGTTCTGTGCGTCCAGAGCTCAGTCCCTGTGATCCTACATCCCAGGGAACACCGGCAGTAACCACAGCAAGGCCCCTGGAACCGCAGGGTGCTTTGGGTTGGAAGGGACCTCAGAGACCACCCAGTTCCGACCCCATTGCCATGGGCACGGACACCCGGCTGCTCCGAGCCCCACCCAACCCAGCCTCGGACACTGCGTCCCCTTCTAGAGCTAAGGCTTCATCACACAGCAGGGGAAGGGAAAGGCACCTTGATCCCAAACACAGGACCTGGCCCTGGAGAGCAGCCCCGAGCCCAGTCCCACCATCCCGGCCAGCAGATCCCAGGGTGATTTTGTCATTTGTCTCAACGTGATTTTGGGCATGGCTGCCAGGTTGGTTGTAGATGGAAGGTGATGTTTGGGAGTTATCAGGGCTCCAAGAAACCCGGCTTATTCTCCAGCCTGATGAGGACACTCGGATACACTAGCCAGAGTCACCTGCAAGTGCCAGCTTTGCTGGGCTGCCACTCATTCCACGGGTAAGCGCCAAGACAGGGCACGGCCCGGGGGGACACCGAGCCCCCCGCGGCCCCGGGGGGACACCGAGCCCCCCGCGGCCCTCCCAGGCGGCAGCAGAGCTGCGCGCAGCCCGGAGCGCGCTCCCACGGCACCAGAGGCAGCCGAAGGAGCCTCCCGCGGCAGCCCAGCGGTGCGGGAGCCGCGGGTGCTGCCCGTGCTCTTTCCCACCAGCGGTGTGCCGGCGGCCGGACGGAGCCAGCGCAGCCGGGCCCTGCGGCGCGGCCAGGTGTCTGCTGGAGGCTGCTGCGCTCCCCCGGCTGCCCCCTGCACCTTCCTGGGGCCATCTAGCGGCACATTTCCATACCGCTCCCGAACCCCCGCGCTCTGGGAGCCTGATCGCAGCCCTGCATCGCGGCACAAAGCGGCGTCTCCAGCGCAGCCCCTTCTCAGCCCTTCCTCTGACACACCAGGAGCTGCACACGCTCCCTTTCCCCCTCTGTTTAAAATCTTTATGAACATGCAATGTTTTAATCCAAAAAATGCTTCCGCTAGGGCAGCAGGTTGGTTAATTGTGAGGATCCCATCCGTGCCTCAAAGCCTGGCACCTCACAGCCAAGTCAAAATAATCAGGACTAACTACAAGGGTTGGGGTTTATCTCCATTAAGTTAAGGACCTAAACACCTGTGCCTCTACATCCAGAATGTTTCCAAATCATATTTGCCCTAACGTGCATGAAGCTGTACCCCATGCACTAAGCCCTAAAAAACCAAAAAAATCAAACCAAAACAAAAAAAACCCCAAACCCAAAACCCCCAGACCTTCTGCGTAAAGAAATTTAAATTAAATTAGCACTTCCTATAAATCCCACCCAAACCTAGAAAAGCATTCCCTGATCTAGACAAGGCTGCACTGGTATCAGATCAGTGAAACTCAAATGATTTCCCTCCAGGCAGGAGCAGAGCCCTCACTGTTGTGTCACCAGCACGGCACAGGGGTCAGGAGGATGAGGGAAGCCCTGCTCCTGCACAGAAAGGTGCCACAGGGGGCTCCAGCCAGGCCTGCCCATCATCTGCAGGAGGAGAGGGCAGCAGGGATCAGAAAATGTCTATTTGCTGAGCTCACCAGGGAAACAGCACCATTCCTCTGGGCACAGCCAGAGCAGAGGAACTGAGAGCCCAGAACCAGCCAGGGCTGTGTCCTGACCCCCCTGCCCTTGCTCTGCTCCCTCAGTGCCCAGACAGAGGCACTTTGAGTCTCTTTGTGTCTATTTACCCACTGCAGGCCTGCAGCTGCACCTTCAGCCCCCAGCTGTAAGACAGCACCCTAAGGAGCACCCTCCTCACCCCCTCCTCTGCACCTGGGGCTGGCAGGGAGGGCAGCCTTTGTACAGAGGATTGGCAGCAGCTGTGCAGCACCTTCCTCATGGCCCTCTGCAAGGAGAGCAAGCTCCCAGATACCACATATCTATATGCAAGCATTATTAAGCTTCCAGACTTTATGAAATTTAGGAATTTGCAGACTATCAGGAACATAACCCAGCCTAAGAGGCCGTGGTGTTCATTCCTACGTATCACATCTCACTGCTAGCAAATGAAAAATTAATCCAGTGCTGTAATTTTCCTGGAAAAACAGTATTTCCTCAATGATCAAATATCTGGTATTGTCTTGGGGCAAAGATGAGGACATTCTTGTGACAATAGGCACAAGAATTATCTGCAGCTTTGAAGGTTGCAGTGGCATCCCACCCTTCCAACATTTTTCTTTTTCCACATTAAACCTTTAGAGTGGGTAACAGGTTGTTTTAAAGCCAAAGAACACATTTCCTGGGGAGAGTTTCTAAAAACTAGCATTTATTTCTGCTCCGTTTCAGACTGACCAGGACCAGCAGCTCACCCAGAAGCTCCCACACAGCCACCACCCAACTCCTGGGTGCTGCTTCCTCCTGTGTCCCCTGCAGCAGCCAGGGCCCCGGGGGGACAGTCACTATCAGCAGATGGCTGTCCCAGATTTACTGGGGTGTGCCTTGCCAAGAGTGGAAAATTACACATTGATGCTGTACCTGACTGAGAACCTTAAAAAGAAAAACCACTGTGGGGAGTTTGGGGACTTCTCACATAAGAAAGCAGGTGTTGAAGGGCTCAGCCAGGCTGGCAGAGGAATGCAGGATGATAAAAGGCTGCCAGGCCTGCCAGAGGCAGCATTTCACTCGTCTGTCAAGTTCCTTCCCTTCCAGCTACACTCCTGATTCCAGAGCAGAATCTTTGCCACGCTCATCCCTGAGTTTCAACATCCTCCCCAAACCCAGGATGCCTCCTTTGTTCTCCAGCCAAGGAGCTCCCAAAATCAAAGAGCTCAGAGACTGAAGGACAGGACCCCACGCACAACCCAAAGCATTTCCCACCTGCCCTCAGGTGCAGCTTGGCTACCAGCTCTCTGTGGGGACACAGTGGCTCCTGGAGACCCAAAACCAGGCTGGGCTTGCTTAGGCCCAGCTTGAATCTCACAGACAAGCAAGGGTGAGTCGGGAAGAGTCTCAACAAAGAGTAAACCCAGCTCAATACCTGCACAGGCACCCTGGAAAACCTCAGACCCCTGAGATTTAATGCTGTGCCTGGCTGGAAAGTGCAGCCATGGATGGAGGGCAGCAGGCCCAGCCTCAGCTGAAGGAGCAGGGAGGAGAAGCAGCTCCACAGGGAACCTCGGAGAGCCCTTCCCACATTTTCACACACTCGGATTTCAGATTTGCACAGAGCAGCTGCTTTCTCCCCCACCCTTCAGCTCCATGTAAATCACATTGCTTCTGTCTCTGCTCATCCCACCAGTCCCCAAAGAAGCAGAAACCAGAAGTTCCAAGACCCTGGAGCCCTTTGGAGTCACAGGGAAGGCACATCTAACACAGCAAAACTCCCTCCAGGGAAACAGCCCCCACAGCTCTTGAGGAGAGCCAGGAAACCACAGAGCAACCATTTCCATCCTGTGCCCACACCACGTCCCCCTCACTTCTCACACAGCTCCCTACCTTCAGAAGGGTTCCAGAGCGCCCCATCACAGCTCCTCTCCCAGCAGCCTCTCGTGGCTCCCTCACCACCACAGCTTTGAGGAACAATCCTTCCCTGGCCTCAGCCAGGCCGATAAAACCCCACAGCCCTCTCCCTCCGTGGGGCAAACTCACACCTGAATTATCTATTGGCCACAGCTGGTTCTGGTGGGTCCTGACGGGCATTGCCTGCACCTGGGTGCAGCAGGAGGGGAAGCACCATGCCAGGCAGGCAGTGAGTGCCCTCACAGAGGTGCCCACGCTGCTCTGAGGGGTCCTGGCACTACAGTTTGTGTGAAGCTGTCACCAGAGGTTTGTCAGGTCCCACTCAGTGGTGGGGGGTACCTGGGGGACGTACAAGTGATGTGCAAAGAATACATGGCAATTTTCAAAGCTCTTCTCTGAGTTTACAGACTGTGCCCCCGCTCTATTTTTCTCTGGTAAGTAGGATTTAGCCCTGAAATGAGTGTTGTTTCTGTCACAGCTCGTTTCAGTGCAAACACCAGGGTGTCCAAGCTGCAGAGCAGCTCAGAAAGCAGCACCCTGCACCAGTGTGTGCTCAGGACCCACCTGCCCCAGAGGACATGGCCAAACCTGCTCCTTCCCCCATCAACTGCCCACATTCACATCTCCAAATCCACTGGAAATGCTTTTCCAATGGAAACCTCGGTGTGCTTGCAGCGGCCTCAGCCCCTGATTGCACCGGGCTGATGTGATTTAAGAGGAAGCCGAAAAAGCAGCGATTGATTACCCGTAAAACAGGGTTATAATCCAATAAATAAATGATAAATCAGCGTGTCTCCTCTTAGTGAGGAGCTGGAGACTCCAAGTTCCCCTGGAAGGAGCTGAACAGAATATCCATTATTCAAAGCGATCGCAGCTACCCAAGTGGAAAGAACAGCTGCGCCTTCATGTTTCCTGACACTTTTTCTTGTTACACCATCCTGCCTGAATGTGAAGTGATTTGGACTTGAGGTAACTCATTAAGGGAAGGCAGGGAAGGCCATTTCCTGGGTCTGCTAACCCCTGTCAGTTCGGATCAGAGCCCGACACCCAAGGAGCAGAGCGGGGTTACTTGGATACACCTCGAGTGAATCCCGCAGCTCCCGGCCGAGGCTCTGCCCTTGCGGGGCTGGATTCCCCCGGAGCTCTGCCCTCACAGCTTCATTAAACAGTTGAGATGCAGGACCACCATCCTGCCCGCCACCATCTTCCCAGCTCACCACTCCTGGAAGCACCGAGCCTCCAAGAGCTCCTTCAGACATTTCTCAGCCCGCTGGAACCCGGGAATTCCCTGCCACAAAACCCCTGCCCGTCCCTGCCTCCCAAGCTGCTCTGACGCCGACATGCACACACACAATTCAGAGCCTTAATGAGAGCACGCACCAGCCCGGGCAGAGACAATGGGCATTCCTCATCACTCTTTAGACACAGCCAGAAAGTAGGACAGCACTTTATTTGGAAGCTCTGCTAGACCTGGAAAGCCACTTCCCCACAGAAGCCCTGGGATAAGGTCCCCTCTGAGTTAATCCCAAAGTTTCACTGGCTGCTCCAAGCTTCTAAGGTGGGGCGAGTGTCTTATATTTTTCTTTTTGCTCTGGAAGCTTTTCTTCCCCATTGTGCACCCACTGCACATTAAAAGGCAATCAATATCATTCCCATTGTTCACTCTGAGGTTTGATGCATGTCTTCCTGCTTTTACATCCTTGTTCTCACATTTTTGTGTCCCCCAGTTCCACCAAAGCCAGTTAATCTCAGGCCCAGAGTGAAGGGCTTCGTGTGAAATGGCAGCTCCTGGTGCAGAATGGTTTTGTAATGAGGCAGGAGAAAGAAATCAGAGCTGTGGCAAGGATATAACAGGACAAAGTGCTTATGAAGGATAGCTGTGTGTAAGAGAGAGTAAAAAGTGTAAGGCAAGTGGGAGGAGTAGGAATCAAAGTATGAAACAAAACATGAACACATTGGGTTTGTGTTTGCTCTCACTGGGGCCTGTCTGTGAGTGAGCAAAATAGTTCAGTAGCTGTGGCTATGTGAGGGAGGGCGTCAGAAACCCGAGGAGACCAAGCAAGGAGGCCTCAGCCACCCAAACCAGCCCACGGCACGGCCAGGAGGGCGACAGTTCGGTTTGTAGAACCCTGCCTGCTCTCAGAGTGCAGCCACACACACACCTGGACGACTCTGGGAGGTTTCCTGCAAAAACACCGGGCCCAAAGCTGCTTCCCTCGGAGTGCCCAGCACGGGGCTCTCATTCGGAGAGCGTGGAAGTGCCCAGGAGCCGCCCTGTCCGTGCCGGAGGCGGCCCGGCGCTCCTGCCCTCAGCCCGGAGAGGTGAGAGGCGTTCACGGGCTCTCCAGCAGTGCCTCTCCTTTCTCTGGCCCTGAAGGAGAAACTTTCGGTTCAGACCTTTTCCTTTCGGGTACCGCTGCTTGCGTCCTCTCCATTCCTCATGCCCGGGCTCTTGGGGATCCCCAGGACCCCCTCACCCCGCTGCCGCCCCTGCCAGCCTCGGAAACGCTCCCGGGGGGCAGCGGGAGCCCCGGCGCGGAGCCCTGCCCGTGCTGCCGGGCTGCTCCCACCAGGTGGCACTCCAGGAGCGGCTGGCGGCGGCCCCGGGCCCCGGGAGAGCCCGGCCCCGCCGCGGGAACGGCCCCCGGAGCGCCTGCAGCGGTGCCGGCCACTGCGGGGACACCCCCAGCAGCAAGGAGCGCCCCCGTCCTCCTGCGGGCTGCTGGCACCGGCATCCAGGTCCTGCCTGCCGCCGTGCTCTCATGGTTCCCTAATTTGGGATTTCCCCGTTTCAGGAGGAAATGAGCTTGGCACGAGGATGGAGCTTCCCCATCCCGACGCCGTCCCCGGTCCATCCCTGCCTCTCTCCCTCCCTCCCTGCCCGGAGCCAGCCAGGCCAGGCACTGTCGGTGCAGCCTCCCGACAGCAGCACGGCCAGCTGGGGGAAAGGGAGGGTGAGTCCACGGATCCTCTCGGGTCCCTAGCCCCGGTTAAGTATTTGGCAGAGGGGACAAACCAGAGCCGCCTGTGAAGGGGCTGTGAGCACAGGACCGGGGACACTCACACACCTTTCCCTCTCCTTTGGGCTCAGGGACCCCAAAGCTGTCCGGGGGTGACGGGGGAGCCTGGGGCTGCTCGGCGAACTGCTGTTGGCAGAGATGAATTTACACAAAACACGCGATAGCGAAAGTATCGCTAAAATAATGGACCCATAGACCCCAAATGCACAAGTTTGAGCCTCCGAGTGGCAGCCGGGCTGTGCTCGGCCAGGCGGGGTTAGCCGGGAAAGCCGGGGCCGGGGGAAGTGTGCGGGCAGCGGGGACAGGTCGCCCCACACCGCACACGTCTCGTGTGGAGTGGAAACAAAAGCTGTCAAAACCACATTTCTTTGCACCAACTTTATATAATGACACACACGCGTGTATTTGAGCTATATAAATATTTGAAATGTATACGAAACTCAGCGCTTTCTGAATATCGTGTGCAGAGAAGGCTGCACAGAGGGTGACACCCAGGCACGGAGCGGCTCCGAGCTCCTGCAGTGGCCCTGAGCACAGACCCGCGGCGGGCGAGCACGGCCGGGCCGGGGTCCGGAGCTGCTGCCCGGCCGCGCTCCCGCTCCGGGGGTCGGCAACGCCCGCCGCGCTGCCCGAGGGCTGCGGCTGAACCCGGGCTCTGGGCTGCTTTGCCCCTCGGTTCCTGATACCGCTGGAAAGGTTGTTATCCATGGAATAATGTCCCTGCTGGTTATCCATGGAATAATGTCCCTGCTGGCCCAAGCGCCGCCGTGCCGGGGAGCGAGCCCTCCGGGGTGCGAGCCAAACCCCGCTCGCCCGGAACAGACCCTCTGCCGGAGGGGTCTCGCCGCGCTCCCACGCGTGTTCCCCCCGTGTTTCGCCAAGGAGCCCTCCCGGGACGGGCTATTCCTCCTCTTCTGGAAGGGTTCCTGTTGAGAAATCAGATTTAAAACAAACCAAAAAAGCCGCAGGACCACCGGCACCAGCGCGGGGCGGCTCTCGGCTTCACCCCCGCACTAATGACTGACGGCTGGTGCCACCGAGACAAATAAATACATCGTAAGGAGGGCAATGGGTCGCGAGTCGTTTTGGCCCTAAGGTGAGATCTAGCAATGACCGCCCATTAAAACGAGCTTTTCACTTTCCTAGGGGCAGCCGCTACCCCCACCCGCCCCAGCAAGGGAAGCGGGGCAGCCTCCTGACCTGGTTTGTAATTCTATTTAGGTTTGAGGGAGTTTTTTTCTGCTTGCTTTTTAGATCGGAGACGGGAGAAATGAAAACCGGCTGAAAAAGGGCTCGGGAGAACGGAGAGGTAAAAAAGCTCCCCTCGAAAATCCACGGGGAAGGCCAAGAATGGACAGCGAGGGAAAGCTGGAAATGCATTTCCGAGAAAGGCAGGGGGAGGAAGGCGAGCGCGCTGCGGAGCAGTCCCGCGGCAGAGGGGACAGCAGTGCCCGGGATCGCGGGGACGCTCCCGCGGGAGCGCGCTGGCAGCGCCGTGCGGGGACCCGTCCTGCAGAGACGCCTCAAGCGGGACCCCGCGAAGGCTTGGAGAAAGCCCTGCAGCTGCTCCCTGCCGCCTGCTCCTGCCCCGGGAACCCCTCCTCGTTCCACCGCCCCGCCAGTCCAGCCCGTGGGGTCTCCAAGCCGGACCCCGCGCCCCCATCCTCGGCCGGCTCCCCGCTCCCCGGAGCCGCTCCGCTCGAACCTGCCCTCGCTGGACGGAGCGGCTCCGGGGGGAAAAGCACCGCTGGCTTTTGCTCTCGAGCTTATTTCTTTGATAACTTTATTTTGTGAGTGGCGCTGGGGCGGCTTGAAAGGAAATAAAGCTTGAAAGGACCTCAGAAAGGAGAGAAGCCGGAGGCAGAGGGGCTGCCCCGGGAGGGGAGGGGGTCGGGGTGTCCGTGGGGTCGGGTGGGCTGGTTTGTTTTTTATTTCAATGCCTTCTCTGGGAAGGTTTTTATGTGGGAGAGTGAGGGAAAGCTTGGTTTGCTGAGACCAAGGTGAAATTCGGCAGGAGTTACGGCCGCGGTTACCTGCGCTAAAGGTCGAACTCTGTTTCGGCGGAGAGCGTTTAGAAATATAATAATGATTAAGCGTTTATTCTAGAATAATCTAATCATAAAAAAAGCATGAAACCAAAGAAAGAAAGGGAAAAAAAGATATATTAGAAAAGGGAAAGCCCGAAGGTGGTGTCTGCAGGGCGGCTGCGGGTTGAGCTTCCACGGAGGAGCGGTGGCGGATGAGGGGAGCGCAGCTCCAGAGCCCCGCAGAAGCTGCGGAGCCCCGGCCCGGCCTCGGGGTCACCCTGCCCGGCCTCGGGGTCACCCTGCCCGCAGCAGCCCCCGCGCCGGGGCCAGGGGATGGGGCCAGGAGCTGAAATAGCGCCTGGGACGGCCACTTCCAGCTCAAGGGCTTCGCCTCGCCGTGTTTTTACACGCCTTAATTGTTCCCTAATAATGCGGGGTTTGGGGAGAAGCACGTGGGAAGTTTGGGGTTGGCTGAAGAAAAAAAAAAAAAAATCGAAACACCGAAACAAAAATGCCAACAAAAAAAACCCCGACGGCATCACCCTCCGGGGCTGCCTCCCTGGGAACCGCTGGGGGGTTTCTCCCCGCCCCCAGTCAAAAACCCTCAGGTGCAAAGGGAGATGGTTGCGGGGCGGGCTGCGGGAGAGGCCGGCGGGTCGGGGCGACACCGCGCTGGAGCCCCCAGATCTCCGGGAATGTCCTGCTGGGGCTCTCCTCCCTCCCCGGGCCGTGGGGAAGAGGATGAGGGCTCGGGGCCGGGGGTTTCTCTGCGGGGCGCGGCGGGAGGTGCCGAAGGAGGGAGATTTCCCCCCGCGGATGATTCCAGCCCCGCCGTCCCGGCGCCTCCAGCGCGGATCCGCCCGGCCGGCTGTCGCTCCCGGCCCGGGTGACAGGGACCGGGGGGGCGGCGGGGCGGGCCCCGCACGCTGCCAAGCGCCAGCGCCTGCAGGCAATCGCCGCATCGGCCCGCTCACCCTCCCGACTCGGCAAAGAGCCGCTCCGTTCGGCCGGAGCCCCTCGGGCTGGCCGCCTCTCAGCCCCGGCCGGGAGCAGCGCGCTCCGCTCGCCCGCTGGCAGCGCCCCTCGCCCCGGCAGGAACGGGGGCACCGCCCCCCGCACACCCGCGGCACCCTCAGGGGCTCGCAGTTCGCCCCGTTTTGGGAAGCGCCCGCCCGAGAGCGGCCCCGGCCCCGCTGCGCACCGGGGGCTGCGGCTGGGCCCCCCCGGGACGGCGTGTGCGCTCCTGCAGACACACGGCTGCTAAATTTCAAGAGACTCCTCTATATTTTTAATTTTCCCCCGATTTTCTTTTCTCTTCCCTTCTTCCAAACCCTCTTTCTGCCTTCCCAAAATCATTTCCCGGTGCAATCCTGCAGCCCGAGGCGAGGGAGGAGGCGGGATGGTCCCTGCTTCCAAGACTTTTACGAACAATCGTTTGAGAGATCAACCTCTTTTTTTTTTTTTTTTCTTTTTTTTTTTCTCTTCCCTTGCGCAGAGGCCGGAGAGGTCCCTTTGATCTGCGAGGCCTGGCGGGCTCCGGTCCCGCACGCCGGCGGTGTGCGGGAGGGGGCTCGGCCGCCGCGGGAGCCTCCGAGCGGGACATGAAAGGGGGGAAGGAAAAAACCCCAAAACAACAAAACTGAGAGAAAAAAAAAAAAAAGAAAGAAAAAGGACGTCCAGGGTACGGGAGATCGACCGAAGGGCTTAAATATTTCATATTCCTGGAAGCTGTCAAGGCCAAAAACAACAACACGCCTCCCCCGGAGTGTTTGCAGAGGGCAGGAGCGTGTGTGCGTGCGAGGGGCCGGGAGGCTGCGAGGGGAGGGGGGAAAGAGAGAGAAGGTCATAAATTTTCACTTGTAATCAATCAATAATTAACTAATAGCGGAGCGTGGGCCGAGCGCGCCGGCGGCGGCGGGTGCCGGGCCCGCGGGGTGTCGGTGTCGCGCTGCCCCCCGGGGCGCTGCGGCTCCCCCCGCTCCGGCCCCGCGGCCCCGCGTTCCC
>VZUI01055713.1:0-22555 GCA_013401135.1 Cettia cetti | reverse complement strand
GGGGGGGGGCGCGGACGGAGGAGGGGGACAGCACTTATTTACTTATTTTGCGAAGTTGGCAGCTGTCTTCCGCCGGGGTGACCCCCCCGGGGCTCCGCGCCCTGCCCGACGCTCAGGGGGCGTGTGGGGACCACGTTTGTTGGCGTTGTAAGTCAAGGGAAAGGATGCGGCGTTTTCCTGGGGATTGTCATCGCCAGCAAGACACTTCGGGCGAGGAGAGGTGATGAGAGCGGGAGGAAGGGTCGTGTGTGCTTGGAAGAGAATAACAGTAATAATTACTAATAACAACAGCAAAAGGATGAATAACTAGCAAATAATTTTTAAAGTCTGTCTCGGTTTCTTGGTCCTGCCGAGTTGCTGTGAAATGAATACAGAGGAAAACCCTTCGGATCATGAGCGAAATCCGAGGCAAAGTGCAGAACTGAATGTAGAGCACAGTTGAAATGAGGCGCTCCCTCAGAGAAAAGAAGGGGGCAGAGCGAGCAGATCTGGGGACGTTACAGGAATTGACAAATGTGAAGTCTTTTATTTGATAAAAAAACGGGTTGGGGAGTGCTGGAGGAGGTGGAAGTAAAAGGGTAGGCGTATAGGCATTTTTACAGGAAAGAAGTTGGGTAATTGCAGAAAGCAAGCACTGAATTTGGTGGGGTAGTAAATGTTTCCAAGGAGCTGGTAACATACTTTCTGTGTCGGCTAGGTTGAACTATTTATGTATTCATATGTATGTAACACCTACTTACATGCACACACAGGGAAAACAGTTTGCATATTGCATCTGTGTATTCTTATGCAAAAGGTTGAGTCAAGAATAAGCAATAGCAGTAGAGGTCAGTGGCTGTGGAAAGGAGTCCTGTCACTGCTGCAATAAAATCCATATTTTACGGAGAGTTAAATGCAGTACTTTTTAAGTGCAAGTGGATGGTCACCTAAGTAACTCCTGATGACATTCAAGGTTCGAGAAGTTTAACGACCAAAATTACTCCCAGCACTATAGCACAGCTACTACTTTTATACAAATTGAGAAGATAGGGCACCTTCTTCCTTTTACTTGTGTGTAGTGTGGGATTTTAAAGTTCTATTAGCAGTGCATGAAAGATTGAGTAGCACAAATTACTTACAGAGTGTAAGGTCAGTCCTTTCTCCAAAGGTACTGTTCTTCTAGCACAGCTGGAATAGAGAGTACAGTTCCTGTCTATTCAGGAATCTCTGAGGATAGAATGTACATCCTACATGTGTACCTTATGAGCAACATGCATGAACATTTGCTCAAGGAGAACGTTACAGTCAAGAGCAAGGTTATTTCCATTCCCTTTTGTCACAGGACCGTGTGTAGTAGCATTCTGGAAATGACATAATTCCAAGGGAATAAAATTGCTTGATCTTTTTGGTTTCAATCAAAATAGGCATAGCTCTCCCAGTCAAAATAAAGGCTTATCTCCTTTATTTGCTGGGCTGAAATCTCTATTATGCAGACAGTTCTTTGCAAAAGTACTTGCATGTTACTTAAAACATTCCATAAAATTGATTAACATCTGTTCCTGAGCAATATAATGCTATGGGTAATGGTGCATCTCTATTCATTTCTTTTTTTTTCTAATTCCAGTTTAAAGGCAATAAGTTTGCATGTCACAGGAGAGTCGGGTAGGGCTCGGAGGCTTGTGATCAAGATTAAGTAGATTCCTTTATCGTGGATATATGCAGTTTTAAAGGCCTGGCAGCAATGACACAATTGGATAGCTCCTTTAAAGAGCCCAAACATGCTAATAAAGACTGCAAGGCTGAATCTCTTTTTCCTCTCCTCTCAGATGTTATCTGACACAGCACCAGTAAATATATAATATCATATGCTTCTGGCTTTCAGCTGCACCCTAAGCTTTCTGGACATATTTCTAGTGGTTTGCAGTTGACTTTTGAGCTGGGGGAGGGAAGACGAAAACAGCCAGTCTTTTCAGAATAACGTAATCAGAGCAGCAATACTTTTTTTTTCTTTTTTTTTTTTTTTTTTTTTTTCCAGGGAAAATGGCATTGATTCAGTCCTGTTGTAGCTCTTTGCAATTATCCTTTGCAGCCATTTAAGTTACTGGGGTCCCTGTAGGGACTTATTAGTCCCTCTAGGTATTTTAGTTTTCACACCAGTTCACAGCTCTTGCATATCTCCATGCCAGCACTCTAAAGATTACATTTATAGACACAGTAATCATTTTCGAACCAAGTTTTTCAGCTAGAAATGTGCATCATAACTTCTGACTCTTCTCTCCCTCCCTGCCTCCCTCCCTCCCTCCCTTCTTCCCTTCCACAGCTCTTCCATGCACACAGTAACCTGCCGCTCAAGGCAGCCTTCCCTTTCATAAAGTTTGCATTTTGCCATCTGCTGTTTCAATAATATTTAGTTGAGAGACTTCCTTCAAAGCAAAACATACACATGTTAAAAAATGTGGGGTTTTTTTCCCCTGCTTTCTGCAGAAGATCTCAAAACTAATGTGAACTTGTTAGAAGTTATGAATGTGCCTGTGCTCTCACCAGCTGAGATCCTCCCCTAAATGAGCAACCCTCTTCTCAAGGGCACACTGAGTTCCTCTGGGCAGGAGGCTCCCTCCAGACCACTGACCCCTCAAGTGTGCTACATTTTTGCTCTGACTGAAGAAGTTTTCAGCACACTGATATGCTGCTTATTAATAGAATCCTGCGGTATTTTGAGGTTTGGAAGGAATCACTGTTGGGTTTTCTGGTGGGTGCCTGTGTGCTTTGTGGTGGTCAAGCAACATCTGTGTTGTTAAATGAAATGGTGGTCTCTGTCGTGTGCTTAACTGAGCTTTTCAGTGTGTCACCTGCCCTTTGTTGACTCCTTTTAAATTATGTTACTCTTCTAGTGCAATCTTCAACATTATGGCTTAAGATGTGCAGGATATTACTTATGGATATCCTTGGAAATGGTGGCTAATTACTAAAATGAAAGGTAGCTGAAATCTATAAAAAAGAGTGGGTAGAATGTATTTGAAGCAGCAGGCCCCACTGTGATGGTGCCTCATCTTACATAATGGTTACAATTCCTCTAGTGGCTCTGCTGCAATTATACCAAAATGAAGTAGAATTGGTTTTCAGTATCTTTTGATTATCATAAGTGTATGGGAAAGGCTTTGCCTTGGAAGCTGGGTGTTAGGGAGACTTCTTCATTAACCCCTTGAAGACCTAGTTACCTGCAGTAGCTGTTCCTGTGTCTTCAAAGGCTTTGCATCATTTGGGGTTTACTTCTTTTTTCCTTTTACTTTTTCCTATATAATTTCTTGGGTTCATAGCTCTTAGAAACAGGGCTGATAAACTGAATTGTGTTATCCTGACTGCCATGGTGGGGCCAAATTCAGGATCTTTTCAATGTAAATCTTTAAAGTGAGTCCCCCATCCAGTGCACAAAGTGAAGAGTTCTGTGGCACACAGAGTAAATCTCTTCTGCTGACTCTATGCAGGATTCAGCTTGCGGTATAAACACCATTCACAAGTTTAAATGTGTTCTGGTTGAGATAAAAATCCAGTAGCAGCTGGTTAGTTCATGCTGCATGCTTAGTCATGGCAGACCTTTCCAAGGGGTCTGAAAAAAACTATGCTGTGTGAGGAGAAAGGTATGGCATCTTGCCTGGTTTCATTTGGGCTGGAGAGAGACGAGATGTAGAATGAACATTTCATATTAAATGCAGCTTTTAGTTGTCCTTATTGCTTAACAAAAGGTACAGGGCAGATTATTAGTCCTTGTGTTAAAAACACCCTTGAAGAATGCATAATTAATACAAAACATCAGCAGAAAAAGTCATCCTCTCTGGGTTGTGCTGTGAGTGGTGCCGCAGTGGAATTAGGTGGAGAAAGTGCTGGATAAAAGCATATTTAAAGTTTGAGTGTGAGTACTTAATTTCCAGTTGGGCTTTCTATGCTGTAAATCTCAGCCTAAGAGTCGCTTTTTGGTTCTTCCCCAATAACTGGCTAATATGTGTTGGGAGTCCATCCAGGCTCAGGTTCCTAAGCTTCTCTAGGGCATTGCTGTGCATCCTAATCCTGATCACCCATCAGCTACTTCCCTACCCTATTTTAGGCACGTGTACCCACGACCACCTCCTTATTCCAGGTGGGGCTGGTTGCCACCATTGTTTTCTACTATATTAATTTTCCTGGTTGTGCATTTGGCACTGAAAGGCCCAAACAAAGACTGTAAATATTTGAGTTTATGCTTTTGTTTGTTTGTTAGGAAGAGCATTCCCAGAAGAAAATAGGATAACTGAATTTCAGGAGTGTTTATGGAGTGGTGTGAATTAATGTTACTGGTTGGTACATCCAGTCTCGTGGAGCTTCCTGCTCCCTGAGTATTTTTCTCTCTTAAAATAAACCAGAAAGGATAGTTTCCTCTGCAGCTGCAACCCTCCGAGCAACAGTGAGGATCAGTGCTGATGGGGAAGAGTGAGGAGAGCCTGTGAGCCCTGTCAGGATGGAAGCGGCTCAACTGGCATGGTGTCCTCCCTGAGTTAGGATGTTGGACCTCAAAAAAGAATTTTTAAGCAAAGAAGTGATTGCTTAACTGTGATGGTGCAAGAGCATTTGATAGCACCATGCTGAAACATCCAAGATAGTGATACTGCATAATCTTTCTTCACACCCAACCACAAGACACCCTCTCCATACCCTCCTCTGCACCAGGCACATAGACAAAAAGTGCATATACATTTCCATCTGGTCTCATTCAAGAACACTGCCAGCCTTGCTATGTTTTAAGTAACCTGTTCAATAATGGCTTTATTCTGGCATTGTGGGCAAATATTTTATGGGTTAATTAGCCTCTCTTGTCAGGATATGCTATATATTTATATATAGTCAGAAAATGCTTAATTCTAGCCAGAATGTGACCACTAGATTTCCTTTGCGACATAAATACCCATCATAACCCCTCAGCTCTTCCCTAGTGACACACCGCAATGCACAGGAGAGAGCACTTTATGAATGAGATCCATCCTGTACTATCTGGGTACCATAATTCCTCTCAGCTAAACTAATTTCATTATCATGCTGTAATGTTTGCAGCTGCTTCTGAGATAATAGGGGGTGTATCTTTCCAGCATTCCCACTTCTGCAGCTAATAGCCGAGCCAGAGCAGGAGGACCTAGGAGAAGGGTCAGCAGGAATTGAAAATTAGCACAAAAATTAAACACTAGTCAAGTTTCCCCAGGTACTGCAGGTGCGTGCCGGTCTGGTGGAAACAGAGCTGCCTGTTCCCTCATTACAATTGGCAGCTAATAGCTTCTATAAGCACAAAGGCTGCTTAATCAACACGATCATTAGCTTGTAGCTCTGTTTTGTTGTGAGGGAAACACCAAACTCAAAGAGAATACTTGCCTCTGATGGTAACTCCACTTAGCACTGAAGGTCATGGTCATCCAGACTTGCATGAGAGGCCATGGAGGGGTGGGTGAACCACTTGTGCCTGTGGACCCCAGCTGGGGTGCTGACACTGCAGCGCTAGGGCCAGCCTTCGTACTGACAGTCTCACTCCAGGGAAAACCCTCTCAGATGTGTCCTCCACTCTCATCCTCGTAGATCCAATACCATAGCAAAAATAATTAAAAGCACAGTTGCTTTTAGTTTTGCCCTGAGGACTCAGGTGAAATCTGCTTCCTCACTGAATTGATTCGCTTTGAGTGCCTGTTGGTTTGTAACCTTTAGGGTGTCATTAGTCTGGCAATCATTATTTGACAAAAATATCTTCATGGACAAAAAAAAAAAATTATATAGCTTATAGTAGTCTGCAAACCCCCTCCCCCCAAGAACCCACAGTTACTCTGTGGGCATTTGGGAGTCTCACTTCAAGTAAGGGATAAGGTGTAGCTCATTGACATGAGGCCTTCACTCAAAAGCTGTTCAAATATTCTACAATTCCAAGTCTTCACCACATGGCCTCACTGTGAGGCTGGCCTGTATAATTGGCCGTGTTGTACAGCAGGGAAAGCGAATCACCATGGAGGTGAGTGACTTGCCCAAGGTCACAGGAAGAGATCATAACACAGCAGGGATGCTGAACCAGGCTCTTACAGCAAGTACAGCTTGCAGTCAACCTGCCTGCCTCTCTCCTGCTTTCTTTAGTTGTTGTAGCTGATCAAAGAATGGATGGGGGGAAAAGTCAGATTTGGGTCTCTTTTTTTCATCCAAAAGAAAGCCAATTATTTTTCTCAAGGACTCCTTGCATCTGCTTTGACAATCTCTTCCCAAAGGATTTTCTGGATGTTTTTTGCTTGTTTGTTCAGCCATGTTTTCTGTGGAGGGGAAGGGGGAAGCTGGGTAGCTCCAGAGCTGTCTGAGACAAGACTGAGTATCTTATTCCCAGGAGAAAGTAATCTGAGCTGTCCCCAGGCAAGGTGGCAATGACCTTACTCTCTGCATTGGCCCGAGTTGGACTGGCCACAGAGTTTCTTTACCATTCCTCATACATTCCCACCTACTTATGCCTGTGGGAGAGAAGGGGATAAAAAAAAAAATCTCATAAAAGGCTGCCTATTCTGCATGCTGCTCCCTGTGGTTTGGGGCAGCCAGAGGTCGTACCACACTATCTCTTGTTCATGTCCATGCCTGCATGAATTCATTTCAAAGCACCCCTGCTTTGTAAACATCTAAGGAGTAGTATTCCTAGCACATAGATATGAAGGTGAGTCAAAGGGAAGTTACTTGAATAAGGACATGGTGTACACCAATACCCCTGACACGGGTATTGATCTTAGTGTAAATAAAATAGAGGGAGAAGGAGAAAAAGACTCATAAAAAAAGACACATTAAATTTACAAGTTATGTGGCCAGTTTAGATTGAAGTAGTACCAGGTCCTGAGCTCTGTGCCACCTACTATGACCTAATGCTTTTGGAGCTGGCCTGACAAACTGATCAAGCTGTACAAGAATTCAAGAGAACCTATTTCCTCACTTTCATAGTGTGAAGAGTGCCCTGGCAGATCACAGAGCAGGAATATATAGAGGTAGAATCTCTTTCAGGGAGCGTATTTCTTTTGTGAAATTGATGCTCAATTTGGCTGTCAGGGCTGAAAAGGAAAAAGATGCAGAAGCAACTCTTAAGTCCACCAGCCACATCCCTTTAAGCAATTCATGCTGTGCCAACCAGTTCTATAAAACCCTGTATTTCATCTAAACTCCATTTAAGTCTAAATAATATGAATGTTCTGCTTTGGTATTTTCCTTCTCACTGCTGATAATTACCAAGTTATTTTTGCCATAAACAAAGCATGTTCTTCTCTCTGGCTAATCATACCTGGTCCCAGAGCAGTTTGCTTTTCAAAGTACCAATAAACTGTACTGAAGTCCACAAGGCTGTTTGAATACTTAAGTGTCGTTCTGGATCAAGATGTCAGGATTTGTAATGAAGTGTTTACAACTTTGCAATTATTTTCATGGTGACCACAACACGACCACCAAATGTTTGGATAATTTGTATCCCTAAATAATAGAGAGTGCAAAATGGGAATGGAAAGAAAACCTGTGTAAGGAATAACCGTCATTTCCTGTTTATGCTCCTTCAACAATATAGCCCTGGATCATCTGTGCAGCATGGAGAAGGATTCTCTGCTGTCTGTCAGCTCCCATCAGCAGCTGCAGAGGGAATAGAGAGGACTGGACTGAGATTTTCACTTCCTGGCTGTTTCTGCTGGCATGTAATGGGAACATCCTTCCTTTGTGAAAGTGTCAGTGTGCGTTGCATCTCTAAAACTAACTCTTAGCTCAGATTCTTCCTCCTGGTGCCTGTGTCTTCAGGTCATCTGCACTTAAGAGGAAGCAGAGCATAAGCATTTGAAGAAAAAAGCTGGCCCAGTGTATCATATTTATTAATATTTACAGCCATCAGCACAATTCTGCAGACAATCTAATCTGAAGCAGCTTTGAAATTCAGTGCTTTTCAGAGCGGTGTTTCCCTTCAGAAACAGAAGTGTGCACTCTTATTTATAGGAAGGATTTTTGTTCCTCTTGGGGAAAAAAAAAACCAACCAAATACAACAAAACAACACAAACACAGGCTCCCATTTTTCTCAGTACATAATTTATATAGCCATTAAATGAAATGTATTACCATATTGTAACATGTAAGGGTGTCTTCTGCAGGATTTCTGAAGCAGCTCCTCATTAATCCACTGTAATTCATTTGTCAGATATCTCAAAGCTACTTGATATCGGAGTTACTTTAAAGTATGACAGAGTTTTCCTTAGCAGCAGGTTGTAATTTCAACCAGGCTGGGAAATGTGAGGTCAGAGGCTGGTTGCTGCAAATCTAGAAGGATGAAATAGGCTGCACATCCTTCTTCCCTGTTGCAATAACATCCTGAGTCCTGGATGAGCAAAAGTAAATACTGGAATTATTCAGGAAAAGCAGGTTTCATCCTCTTGGAATGGTCACTTAATATTGTGTGTTTTGTGTTTATTACACAAATATTTATATTTGTCAGTCTGGAATTAAAACCAGCCTTCATGTGATGCAGACACCTCAGGCTCAGATTTAGTTTCGAGCCCTGACCCGAGCAAGTATCTGTTACGTCTCGGAGGCTGTGGGTCTCTATGGATGGAGCTGCTGGAGCCGTGGTGGTGCCTGGGGGGTTGCAGTGTTGACAACAGCCATCCTGACATGGGCAGGCAGGCATCCCAGTGCCAGGAGCAGCCAGAAAACTTACTTCTGAAGGGTGAACTGAGCAAGGCAAGTGCAGAGACTAGCACATAATCAACTCTAGCTTCAGTAAGTGTTTGACTGGAGTGAGTTTGGTGCAATCCAAAACACCGGAGGTCTTGGATTAGAGTCCCAGAGTTAGTGTGCTTTGCTGCTGGTGACAGAAAGTACCAGATTATGGCAGTGGCAGCAGTTTCCAGCTCTGGGAATGGTGGAGTCAGCATAAGCTGGAGATACTCAACCAGATGGTTTTCAGGTCCTATTCTTCACTTCCTTCAAAAGTGACATGGTGGAATGTTTGATACTTCTTTATATACACTACTGATGGTAGTGCAGGACTCATGCTTATCACAGCTTTATTTGCAGGATATGTTGCATAAAGGTTAATGAGGACATGCTTTCAGATACCACCCAACTTTCTGTATTCTCCTTCCCTTACAGATTTCTCTTCTTCCATGGGAATGTTTCATACTCATCTGTTTTATAAGATAATAATTCTTTGCTCAGCTCTGTGCATATTCAAATCATAGAATGTTTTAGGTTAGAAAAGACTGCTAAGATCACCAAATCCACGAGTTAACCAAGCACTGTCAAGTCCATCACTAAACCATGTCTCCAAGTGCAATGTTGCCTCAGGAAGGACAAGGCACATCAGGAAGCCAAAAGTTCAGAAGATTTCAGTGTGTTGGAAATAGGTGTTTGTCCTCACATAGTGGTGACAAACTCTGTCCCCGTATCACAAGGTTGGAAGACCTCGCTCTTGCAATTGCCGTTTTACCATCGACTCCAAGCTGCCCAAAACAAAGCAAAGAGACCAAGCAGAATTCATCAGCAAACTGGGACAGGATGAATCATCACAGAATATTCTGTGTTGGAAGGGATCCATAAGGATCCTCAAGTCCAGCTCTTTAGTGAATGGCCCATACAGGCATTGAACCCACAACCTTGGTATTATTAACATTATGCTCCAACCAAATAATTGAACTGAGCCATTAGAAATAAGTTGCTAATGTAAGCAAGATTAACTTGATGTGCTGCCTGAAATGAGATGTTAGAGATGATAGGGAAGAGAGAAAACTTTTCATTTAGATGGAAACAGGACTGATTAATTAAGCAGTAACGAACAGGGAACCTTGCCTTGAATTGATATGAGGCTTGCAGTGCTAATTTAACACAAAATACAGCTCCCAATTTGTTATTAAATTAAAATGGCTTTTAAAATTGTTTATTTTTTTTTTTTTTACTTTCCTGCTTCTGTGTGGCAAAATGATTATTCTGGCTAGTTAGAGAAACCAATCAGAGCAGCAGAAAGTGCAAGTTGAAAGAGGAAAGATTGTTCTGTTGTGTAATTAAGAAATATACACTAATATCCATGACATCATGAATAAGCACTTCAAAGTAGTAAGTATGCTCTGTATTGCATATTAAATGAAACAATTAGTATGCTAACAAGCTGCTGTGGACATACACTAAAAAGACATCACACTTCAGGAAAAGACTGTTTCTTATTTTTTACTCTAAAGATCTGCTCACCTGACTGACAAATTGTATTAAGAATTGCGAGGAAGAAACGTTCTTCCTTTTCATCCTTTCCCCTTTTCTTGCAATTTTCAAAGCAATTTTAATTTCAGAGACTTTATGGTTACTCCATACAAAGGAACTATTTCTACCCCAATCAAATTACATGGTGGAAGTGTGAGATACTGTGTGCAATAGACAAATCCTATGGAACAAGAGGGAAAACAACCTTGTAGCCACATTGCTTTTTTTAGTCTCAAACAAAATACACTCTTGACAGGAATGATTCCTTGTAATTTATCGTAGGCTAGCTCAACAGTAGCAATTTGTCATGCGTAGTTATGTAATTTGATGGGTTCATTTCTTAAATGAATTATGGATTATGGATTACCTCTGTATATCAACAACAGAGCTGTATCTTTTATGTAAATATTCCCTCCACTTTTCCTTCCTCTTCCAATCCATTTTCCGTCATACAGGGATGACTTTTTTCCATCTAATCTTTCAACTAATAAGGTGTTTAATAATTTAGCAACCTAAAAAATGAGCATATTTCAAAGGAGTTAGTATCAATGGTAGTGTAAGAGCCTCAGGCTACAAAAAAGTGGATGAGGTTACCAAAGTTTTAGAGTCAGGATCCCAACTGTCTTTCTGCTTCAGGCAGCTATTTTATTAAAGTTGGTATTAAACAACACTGCCTAAGGTCTGATTAACAATTTATGACTTCCTAAGAAGGATGAACAGAAGCCTATCATTTTTATATTTAAATCTTGATTTGCATCTAAGAGAAAACATACCCAGGTTTATATTTTCATTATTTAATACTTTTTATTATTATTATTTCTGCCTCTGAAACGTTGCTTATGTGACTATTGCAGGCACCAATTTGTTGTGCTGATCTGTTGGTACCTTATTCCCTCATATATGTCAGAGGGACATCTCACTTCTTGCAATCTGTCATGGGCTTGATCTTACAGAGTTAGTGAATGGCCCATACAGGCTTTTGTCTCATACTGGGCTCACTTGCTCCTCACTGTCCTTAAAGTCCATTGGGACAGAGGATGATCTGCAGTCAGGCTGACATCTGCAAGACCAGGAGTTGAATGTTGTCCAGCTAACATTATTTTGGGGAGTAAAATCCAGATGTACAGGATCAAGGCTCACCTGACGTACCTTCCCAGAGGAGAATTTTCCTGATGGACATTTACTTTGTTCAACCAGTAGCAACTCCGTCCCAGTGTCTCAGTTTTTTATAAGCCTTCCAGTCCTGCTTAGGAAGTTGCTTCTGGGCAACCTCTGCTAGGAGAGGAGCAGAGGGTGATTTTGCTACTATGTTCTGGGATGTAACAGAGGCAGAGCTGCTGCTCTTTGCTCTCACAGAGGCAGCCCAGAAAGAAGCATCCTACCAGGTGGGAAAGGGGTGAGGAGAAGATACCTAAATCTGCTGGCCAAACTCTGCTCACTATCCTGTACAAGGAATCAGGCCAAAGATATTCATCTTACTGGAACAAAGTGAAATTTATTCTACTTCTGGCTAAGATATTTTTGTTTAACTTTTGGTTTAATGTTAAATAGAAAATAATAACAACGGCCTGTTCTGTAACCTCTTTTCAAACTGTCCTAATTCAAACATTGACTGTCTTTTCCAAGTTCAGCTGCTTTAGAAAATTGTGTGGCTTTTTTTTTCCCTTGTGTATTTCCATTTCTGATACTCTTCAGTGAATTTAACACTCATTTCACTAAGGGCTGGATGTGACGGTCATAGCATGTGGGAAAAGATTGTCAGCTAGGGGTTATGAGCTCCACTGGCTCATAGCAAGGAGATGTTATTTTGGTTTTCCTGAGCTTCTCTAGTCAGTAAGACACTAAAAGGTTCTGCAGAAATGTTGATATTCAAGGATCTTCATTACTTCATTTGAACTCTCAGCATGTCCATGGTTTTCCTTATAATCAAGAGAATGCTTTTTTGTTGTGGTCTTAAGGGCTTTTAAGTTTCAAAATACTAGAACCATAATCTGAAAACTGCTGGTTCTTCAGAGCAAAAACAAGCATTACTGCATTCACAGAAAGATTTCTTATTTCCCTGGCTTTTCAGGATGTGCTAAACTGAATTTAAGTTTTAGGGCTGCATTCATATTTCAATAATCTGCTGTTAGAAAGACTCCAAGAACTGCAGTCAGAATATTTTCTTGTGACACTTGCCTTCAGCCTGTGCTTGTGGGTCATTATTGACAGAGGGATTTAAACAAATAATCAAAAGATTGTGCTGAATCAGGGAGCAGTACCTGTGAGGAATAAGCCCCTTAGATGATGGATTAACAACACTCAAGGTTTCTAGCTTATTCTTCTATTCTGACTAAAATTTTATCCAGTCATATTCTCAGTCAAAAGAGGACAAATGAATATTATTCCATTGACTTCCAAGGAGCTATAATGATAAATATGAGCTGAAAAACCAGACCAAGGAAGCAGAAGAAAATGTATGAATAAATTATCAACAGTGGGCATGCCCAGGAACTTAGAGCAGTCAGCTCTCCCCACTTTCTCCTCTTTCACTCCTATTAAAAAATCCTCAGCCACGTAGCCAGAGAGCAGGAGCAATATCATGGGACTTCTGTGGCCAGAGACACAATCAACAGTGCAAGTGGATAGTTCACACTTAATCTGTGTGGTGAATTAGTTATTAAAATTATTCTACAGCAACACATATTTATTTGTATGACAATAGTGTCCATGGATACTAATTGTGGAAAGCAGTGCTCTAACCTAATAGAGTCCCAGCTGGCAAATATGTTCTGCAGGATTATTTGACCAAAATATGGCTAAAATCACAGGAAATTATATTAGAAGGACGTGGTTAAAGTGAGTTCTACCCCATAATAGATGTGTAAGTTAAACATACCAGCTATGATTTTTTCCAATTAAAGCATGCTTATTGAAAAAGATAGCTGAATACCTGCTGTATTGTGATTCATTCTGTAGCCACTGGAATGGTTTTAAAGTATTCAGTGCACAGAATTTGCAGGTGAGGTCAGTGTGATTTTTCACTCACAAAAATGGCTTCCTGGTTCCCTTAAATAAATCAGAAACAGAAAAAAACCCAGGTCTGACCATAACACACAAGAATATCTTACATGTAGAAACAGCATGGTATCAGGCATAACGCAGAAGATCACAATTCTTTAAAGAAAATAACAGAAGTAAGAAATAAAAAGTGAGGTACAAAGCCTTTGCTGAGAGTCATGGGAGACCATACTACGCAACTTCAGTTGTCTTCAGGATAAATTGTGCTCTGAGAACAACACATCTTTCCCCTGTATTTGTGGGTAGAACTGTTGCCAGGAAAATGACCTCTTCTTTGAGCTTTGATTTTCATTTTATTCCTATTCTCTGACTAAACTGTCAGAACTACATAAGCTGTTCAGCCTTGGTCAATAGCTATTTTTTGGTTATCCCAGGTTGCATTCTGCAGCAAGGTTAACAGAGTTTGGAGGGAAAGGTTGTCTGTGTCATCACAGTTTGCAGATACGGATATGGTGTATCTGTCAGAAGAACTGCTAGATGAAAAGTCAGCACATGCTTTGTAAACATCTTTCAACATCTGCTTTTGGATGTTCATTACTGGTTGATTTCCACCACACAACGATGCTCTAAAATGTTCTCATGTGGACATCCATTCCAGCAGAACATTGGATATCAGCTTCCGGTGGAGTGTCAGCTAGCCTGAATCCAATCATAAAGCCAAGTACTTTCCTGTTTCAAAAGTTTCACAAATGGTCTCATCATGACATGACTGAATGAGGGAAATATATAAAGTTGTGATCTCTTAACATCTGCTCCTGCCTTATTTTCTGTATCTCTTTGGAACAAGCAGACACCCAACCCTGCATTCTTACGCTCGGCTTTAAATGGGTTACTGGTATTCTGCACTTTGCTGCTTGAGTCTTTCTGCGGCTTCAACCTAGCTCTGAAATGTGTCCCTCCAGGTTAGCTTGCATAAACATAAAGCCCCAAATTAGCATTGCAAGCAACCATTGCCCTCAAAAACCAGTAGTTTTTCTGTGCTCAGTGCATATTTGCCATCTGCTAATGCATTAAAAAAAGAAAGAAAAAATCATCTCATCCAAGTCCTTAATTTGGAGTAAATACATGTCTAACTCTAGTAACTTTAAGGAAGTGTCATTGCCTCTACCAGCTAACAAACAGGCCTCTGTGAGTGCAAAGCAGAGGATGCTTTGGAGCATTTGGGCTGTGCATTGTTTCTGCTTGCTTGAAAGGATGCTAAAAATACTGAATGCGTTTTCACGGAGGCAGCCTTCTGGTTGTTGTCCACCATGCAGAATAGGGTGTGTACCTATACGCTGCAAGTCTTCTGTACTGCTTGGCTCTAGGCACAGCTCACATACCTATCTGATATAAATACTCAGCTTTGCTTTCTCAGCTCTAACCCTTCCCATGCAAAGTCAGAAGCGTGGACACTGTGCCAAAAATAGGATGCTGAATCCTAGCTCCTTGCAGAAATGATCTCTTTAAAAGCCACAAGCAAAGAGGGAAAATGACCTGGAACCATCTCACACCATAAAGGATATTTTGGTTGTCTAGTGGATTTTTTTCTTCTATCAGAAAAAAAAGCCCCAAACACAATTGAAAGATTAAAATGGTAACAACAGTTCTTGTAGACACAGGAATGAGCATTTTACCCAGAGTCCTGCTCAGGACAAGTAGTGTGTGACTGCCTGGCTTGTGCTACACCATTACTATTCAGGCCACTGGCACTGGAAAAAAATATATATTGTCAACACAAGAAATGTAGAAGGGTAAGAATTTGTAGAGAATATACATTGCATTTTACAAATCCAATTGTATCTAAAATTTTGCCTATTTTCAAAAAGAAAAAGAGAGATTCCTAGAATTATTTTTTTTCCCCCCACAGTATGATGGATTGATAAATCACTTTGTGGGAGCAATTTTTTTGGACAGAATAAAATACTCTCCAAAAGTTTTTAAATAATGCTACCTGGACAAGGTAGTTCAGTAAGAGTGTTTTAAAAGGCCTCACAAGAAATTCTGCATCTTTATTTCACAGTTCGCCCTCACGTGCCTGTCTCTTTCAATAAAGTGTTACTTTGCCATTGAGAGTACCTGGCTTACTGGCTGGTGTCACACATCTTTGAGAATGTTGATACCAATGTAGTTGTTATTCCTCAGGGGATTGGCAAGCAAACGAGTGTTTGAAAGCCCTCTACCTTCAAGGCCCCTACTCAAACCCCATCTAGAGCAGATGCCAGCAGTCAAAAGGACCATTAGTACCACCTAATGGCTCTTCACAGGGCTGTGCAAGCAAAACAAGTGTTTTATTCCCTTTCATACAGAAAAAATGATAAATAGTGGTGGGTTGTACTAATAGCATCATCTGCTGAGAACTTCAGTGGCACTGGCCCATGAACCAGAAGCAGAAGTGGCGTGGATGATGGCACTGCCACATGATCTCTAGGCTTCTTGGTGATGTGGGCTGAATAAACTCTCATTGCTGCTGCTTCTCCATGATCTGTTCTGCGGCCAAATAAACCTTCAGCCTCTGAAGCTGACAGTATCTACATTGCAGAAACATTGCACCAATAAAAAGATTTAAAAGGGAAAGAAAAAAAAAAAAGCACATTCTAAGGCAGCTGATTTATCATGGGAAAATATCCTGTACTTTTGAGCCCCTGAGTTGCTCAAAGAGCCTGTGGCCTGTGTTTTCTCACATCTGCAGAGAACTACAGGGGAGTCTGTAATCTCAGGGTGGAATGCGCTTGTCTCACATTCTAGTCATGCAGTGAAAGACCTGCAGTATATAAATATATACCTGATGCATTTGGGCTACATTTTTAAATTGTAAAACTTTGACTTGTGATATCTCCTCTGATGGAGGAGGAACAGGAAAGGAGCACAAAAGATACAGTTTTGCAACCACCCATTAGAGACCACTTTTTGAAGAAGGAATTGGATAACTGTAGGTTTGAGTGTCAGTGCCCTTCCTTTCATGAGTGATCTCATGCTGAGTTCAATTCCTTTTTTTCCCTAAAGTGCATTTTATCACTGCCTTTTAAGGTCTTTATACCCCAGAGCAAATCACTTGCAAGTTTACAATGGAAAATTATTTCATGAAGCTGGTGATGACTCACTGGAATAGGTATTTGCAGACCTGGACACTGGGTTTGAAGATTTTCTGAGTGTGCAAGCTTTTTAGATATACACCCTAAGAGAAGCACAGCACATTAAAAAAAAAAAAAAAAAAAAAAAAAAAAAAAGAAAAGGACTATATGGAATGTAATTGTAAATAGAACTGATTTTTGCCCTCACACAAATAGATGTGTACGCATCTAGAATGCATGTATCTATTAATCCCATGCAGATATCTTTTTCTTCCACTTAGATCCAAGTCAGATCTAAAACTCAGCCTTAAGTTTTAGTTAATCAGACAAGCATATCAGTATTCTTCCAAGGAAAAAGCAAGCCAAACCCAATGAAATTTATAACAGGACATGATCCTTTTTTCTGTCATTTAGATTGTCTGGCCAAATGACAGGACCTACAATCTCTCTTAGTTAAATTGAATTATTGGTCCTGCCTCTCCACTGGAGATCCTGGTGACATTTTCAGTGAACTCCTATGAGTTTGCAAGGTTGATATTTTAACTCAAAGATTTGAAGGAAATTTTCAGCTTATGTGACTAGAAATAATGAATATTTTATATTTTAGGGTTTTGGTGGTATTTGTATTTTCTGAAAATTTATTGTGTATGTCACTACTTTTTGTCCGCTCTTAGCATTGATTTTCTTAAAAGTTCTGACCTGTTAAGGTAAGGATGTTATTGTACATGGATTTTACTAGAAGAAGTTAAATCTGTAGCTCTTGCATGTGAAGAAGGCTTTGAAAACATGAAGTCTACTGAAGGAAAAAATATAAAAGAACAATCTTAAGTTATTTTTAAGTCTTAAGACTTAAGGTTGGCAATACAGTAAACTTAACTGCAACATTTATAACTTCCTTGCTAACTAGTTGCTTACTACATTACCAGCAAACTTATCTCTCAGCCTTCTGGAGCAAGGCATATTTCAGGACTCCACTTTTCCATTCCTGTGGTCTCACTAGTTCACCCATGTACAGCCTGGCCAAAGACACGGGGATGCCTTGGTCACAAGTAGCTAAATAAAACAGAAATGTATTAAGTAAAGGTGAATGATAATGACTGTAACACTTAACACTTGCATGGTCCTCTGTGTCCAAGTATTTCACAAACAGGAACTAATTACAATGCATTCATTAATAATGGTATGTTCAAAGAGATGTTAAACTGTGCTCTTCTTGAAATAAACTGCTGTGCTGGGAAAGGAAATCACTAGATTACAAGATAGAAGGCAGCATCTTTAGGATAATCCTTCTGTAACCTCATGCACCCAGGCCCCTGCCATGAGATGGCACACATCCGCATTTCCCCACTAACACCCGCTCAGGAGAGCTTTGTACCTTGCCTGCATTGCCTTTGCTTCAGATTTGGTAGTGCAAAGGGGCTGCAGGGCTACAGGAACTTCTGCCTTTGTCTGTGATAGGGCACAGAAAAAGGGTTGTGAAAACATTTTAATGGCCACGACTTTAAAGAAAGCTGAAGCATTTAGCTGAAGCTAAAGCATTTTCAGTTACATACTGCAGAGCAAGACAAAAGAAATCTCTTTGCTGCTCTGCTGTACTGCTGTAGCAGAGTCATCTTGTGTTTTCTCCTTGAAGTATGTGATGTCACCAAAAATTGATTACTCGGGCAAAAAGAAATAGGATTGCAGGGAAAAAAGAGATTTGTTATATTAACCTGATTATAGCTTCAGGTAATAGATAACCTTATGCTTTATCTTGTGGAAAAAAAGATAGCTTTCTTAAGCACTTGAAAAAATTCCCATTTTCAATGAGGTGTCTAGGAACAAAATAAAAACATCTTTTTTTTTTTTCTTTTTTTTTCTTTTTTTTTCATTTGCTTACTTGTAAAAACCTTCAAGGAGCAATTCACATTTCAATATTATATTTTTTTAACCAATAACCCTTTCCAGGAATTAAGTTGACTGCTTGGGACAGGTGACAGGTACTTTCTAAGAGCTAACTGAATTGTGCATGTTGTGTTTTCTCGGTACTGAACTCCAGGTTCTGTGCAGCTGCCCTGGAGCTGCTCCTTGGGGGTGCCAGGACATGGTGGTGCAATTGCTGTGGCCCCCCAGGGACCAAAGTCGGTTTGGATAAGAGGGACCCCACAAAGTTTTAGGCATTAAATGAACTTTGGAAGTGAACAGGAGTTCCTGTTGTCTTGGCCACACTCCCAAACAACATGTTCATGGCATTTCTGAGCTTGCCCAGCACACATCACTGCAGGCAATTTTGCCTTGCCTTGTAAGGGATGGTGTGGAGATGAGCTTCACTATCCATGGATGATTTAGGCATGGATGTTGTTAAAAAAAACCACAGCCACCAAACAGCAGTGGGGGATATCTTAGTTACTGGAAATGTTCAGGGTTATGGAAGAACACACCCCCCCAACTTTAGTGCCTTGACATTAAAAATTGATCTTGAAATACCAGCCCTGTAAAATCCATTGATCACTCCTTCTAATGCAAGAGGTAAGGCATTCCTGAATCTCCTCAATGTTTATAATATAGATTTAATGAAGGTGGATGTTGCAAGTTTCATGGGTGGTAACAGCTTGGGTTGTATTCTTTCTGCTTCTTGTGCTTAAAGCAGCATTCGATGGCAGTTTCTCTGAGCTAAGATGCTGAATGTCTTTTTCTCCTCTCAGCTTTCTAAAAATTAAGTGTAATTCAACTCCTGTGAATGATAGCCTGCAGATAACAACCTAGCCAAAATTCCAGCTGGAGCTCATTTAAAGGGGTCATTATTCCTTTTAATTAAATAAAAAATAGGAAGTTGATCCTTTCTTATTGTCAAGGAGTATGAATACTTTTCTCATCGATTTATGTTCAGTAAATCCTATAACTTAAGTGAATTCTAAAAGCCATTTTTAAAGGTCTTACAGCACAATTTTTCCACAAATAACATACATACTGAAACCTTACCCTTTTTCTTTTTTTTTTTAACCTTCCTAAACCAGTACCTATTTGACCTAAGCTTTCATGGTTATCAAAGCACTAAAACCATGGAAGTTATTAGATTATTGGCAGAGCTAGCATAGCTCATGATCTATTTAACTAGAAGAAGTTAATTTTCTAAAATGCTGATTTAAGAAAACAATAGCAAACAGAAGGTGTTTACACTCAGATGAGGGTAATACATTAAAAAGAAAAAAAACAACAAAACAGGGTCAAAAGCAAACAAACAAAAAAATCCCCAGCTACCCAAATAGACTGTGGAAAATGGAAATGATTAAAAAAAAAATCTCTGATCAAAAAAAAACATCTGCATGCTAATCCTGGTGTTTTCAAGTGGAACAACAGAGTAAGAGGAAAAAACCCACACATTTAAAAAAGAAATGTGAGAAGCAAACAAAAATATAATGATGAATGGAAAAATAAGACCCAAGTCAGAAAAAATCAGAGAAAGAAACAGATTGAATCTGCGTGTTCTTTCACAATAGAGCTTCTGCTGGTGTGACTGCATATTCAGCAGTGTGAATATTATAATTAAAGAATGTCAGCTCAAGCAAAATGTTTTAAAACCTTCCTATTAATAAGCAGATAAACTGCTTAAAAATACTGATTACATTAGGAAAAAAGGGAAGTGTTTGGGTTTTATGTTTCCATTCCTTTCATCTGCTAGAATACATTTAAGTAGCAGATGTCACTCCCAGGCAGTGTTTGATAGCGGTAGTGTTGATTTTGATGCCGAGGTGATAAGACCATCTTTGTGGAGGGGCTGAGTGCTGTGCTGCAGGTCCCGGCGCCGGCTGGTACCTGTGCAAGGGCCAAGTCCGGCGCCAGGCGGAGATCCCACAGCAGCAGCAGCCCAGCAGCAGGATGGATGAGGTGCTGGTCCGGCGGGGCTGCTGGCAGCGCCGGGGAGGGCGGGGGGCTCTCCACAGCGCACTTGGCTGCGCAGCCCTGCGGGCTTGCCCTTCCGAGTGCTGCAGACAAAGAGCGCGGCTCCTCGGGATGGCAGGCAGCGAGTGCTTACCCCGCCTTGGGACCAGAGCAGGGATGCGTGACAGCGAGCTCCCCGGCGCTGGGAGCTGTGGATGCGAGGTCAATGCAAATCTCTCTCATCTCAGGAGTTCGGAATTTTTTCTCCAACCGCGTTGCAATTCAAGTCGCTGCTTCTTTTTGTACTGGCAAGGCAAAACTGTGAAGGTACCGGATGAGTGCCAAAAAAATTTAAGCTAGAATGAGAATTAACACGGGTGCCCGCGAGT
This sequence comes from Cettia cetti, assembly GCA_013401135.1. Classification (NCBI taxonomy): domain Eukaryota; kingdom Metazoa; phylum Chordata; class Aves; order Passeriformes; family Sylviidae; genus Cettia; species Cettia cetti. The sequence goes on along the minus strand of VZUI01055713.1, from coordinate 1,961 downwards.
TAGCCTAGACAAGCCAAATCTTGCAAATAATTAACACGCATAGATAATTTTAGAGACCCAGATAGTCTGAAGCCCTTACATGTATAGCCAGTTGCTTATCATTCAGAGATTTAGGGAAGATCTAATCATTACATGCAATGATCTCAAGGATGATCATCGTGACAATGTAACTTAAACCCACACCTTTTTATGTCTCTTTAAGATATTGTTCCAACACAAATAATTCAAAGTTGGCTGAACTGTGAAAAGATAGCACTTGAAAAATAGCTGCTGATGTATATATTCATCCTAGGCTCGAAAGAAAACATTTGTCATTTGGAAAACCACTCTGAGCTTGCTTTTTTAGCACCCAAAAGTATCAGAATATCTTAAGGGTTTTGTCAGGTCCTACATGAGAGGCTGAAATGCACTTTTTTCCCCATTGTGGCCAAAGCTCTGTGTTGTGAGCAAGACAGCTTACCTGAGGTGTCATTACAAAGCGTGAGAAAATTGTCATCATAAATCATCAACATGAAAATAAAGGCAGCCTCTGGGATTGCAGGATTGCTTCCAAAATTTTCTCCTAGCTTTGATGAAAACTGTAAGATAGCACTAGGTTTCAGTCTTTTTTAGTTGCTGAAGTGCTGTTCTACATTTCCAGGTTTCCAGAGAGTCACCATGGCAGTCACACTGTTAACCCAACCTTGAAGAGCAAACAACAGCCTGGTTTTGAGTCTGTAAACACTACCTCATCCATGTCAGAGAAATTTTAACTCTCTTCTCCATTCCAAACAATGTCAACTGTTTGGAGAACAAAAACTTTAAACATTATAAAAAATATTTTTTAAAAAAATCCAGAGTAATAAAAATGTACATAATCACAGTCTGGTGACACCCTGATTAGGCACTTTTTGAGTCAAAGACAAAACTAAATAGATATTTCTTGCTGTATACTGTATTTAACTTTCTTTTGTATAGAGATCTCAACAAAAATCACCTGAAATTTGGAGTTTGGCAGATGAGTAGAAAGGAATGCATTCCACTACACAGTTGTAGTAGCAGAGCTATGTGATGCAATATGATGCACATCTAGATGAAAAAAAAGCTTCACATTTAATGGATAGGATATGAAGAGAACAGTGTTTAGTAATGTCAGTTCTGAGCATAATTTTCCCTTCTCATTCTTTCATCCAATGGTTGCCCTTCCATGCTGTAGTAGTTTTATGGGTTTGTATCAGAAGTTTATTTACCTCATGTAAATCTCTCTCTTCCTTCCACAGTTTGGTCATCATTGTTTGACCATTATGTCTTACTGTGTGCTGTTCTGTTTTAGGCTGCTTAATTAGAAATGGTTAATTGGCGCCAGTGTCTTATGTCAGGGAAAATAACAATCTTTTAACTGTATTAAGCTCCCATAAATATTTCACTTCATGCTGATTTTCCCGCTTCCAGCTGAGCTGTTTAAAATGCTAAAAAAAAACCCCACTTTTTTTGTTGCAGTTAAATAGTTTACTAGGAAACAGTGTGAAGATTAGCTGTTTGTAGTTTAAGAAGTGTATCAGTGAAGAAATAGGGGGATTTTGTTTGTTTGTTTGGGGTTGGTTTTGGTTTGGTTTTATTTAACACTGGCGATCCCTTCCCTTTTACTCTTATTTGCTGATACCCCATCAAAGCACCGATTTAACTATTTTCTTTCCGAAGTGTCGGCGGGCCGAGGCCCAGGCCCGGTCGGGTCCCGGGCCGCTGCCAGGCCTGGAGCTCCCCCGCGTGGCGGCCGCGGCCGGAGCTGGGCCGGGAGCGGGGCCCGGTCCCGCACCTCCCGCCTGGGAATGCCGCACCGCTCGACCGGAATTTCGGCCCTGCCATCGAATGCGAGCATGCGTTGCTAAAAGTGCACCGAAGCCCGCTTTATTTTTCTTTTTTTTTCTTTTTTCCTTTTATTTTAAATTAAAAAAAAAAAAAAAAAAAAACAAAAAACTTTT
>VZUI01055712.1:0-30751 GCA_013401135.1 Cettia cetti | reverse complement strand
TGCTGGAGCTGGGGGCCAGCACGCGGGGCCCGGCGGCGGCGGCGCGGCCGTCCCCGAGCAGGAGACGCAGGAGCTGGCGTCCAAGCGGCTGGATATCCAAAACAAGCGCTTTTACCTGGACGTGAAGCAGAACGCCAAGGGCCGCTTCCTCAAGATCGCCGAGGTGGGCGCGGGCGGCTCCAAGAGCCGCCTCACGCTCTCCATGGCCGTGGCAGCCGAGTTCCGCGACTACCTAGGCGACTTCATCGAGCACTACGCACAGCTGGGCCCGTCCAGCCCCGAGCAGCTGGCCCAGGCCGCGGGGCCGCCGGGCGAGGACGGCGCCGGTCCCCGCCGCGCCCTCAAGAGCGAGTTCCTGGTGCGGGAGAACCGCAAGTACTATCTGGACCTGAAGGAAAACCAGCGCGGGCGCTTCCTGCGCATCCGCCAGACCGTGAACCGCGGCCCCGGCGGCCCGGGGGGGTTCGCGGGAGGCCCCCCCGGGCTGCAGAGCGGCCAGACCATCGCGTTGCCCGCTCAGGGCCTCATCGAGTTCCGCGACGCCCTGGCCAAGCTCATCGATGACTACGGGGGCGAGGAGGATGAGCTCGGCGGCCCCGGCGGCGGCGGCCCGGGCGGCGGGGGGCTCTACGGGGAGCTGCCCGAGGGCACGTCCATCACCGTGGACTCCAAGCGCTTCTTCTTCGACGTGGGGTGCAACAAGTACGGGGTGTTTCTGCGGGTCAGCGAGGTGAAGCCGTCCTACCGTAACGCCATCACCGTCCCCTACAAGGCCTGGGCCAAGTTCGGCGGCGCCTTCTGCCGCTACGCCGAGGAGATGCGCGACATCCAGGAGCGCCAGCGGGACAAGCTCTACGACCGGCGTGCCGGCCCGCCGGGACCCGGCAGCGGCAGCGGCGCCGGCGACGACTCCGACGGCGACGACGTGGACGACGACTGAGCCGATCCCCCCAAGCCCTCGACCCCGACGCCGGCCCCCCCACCACCCCCCCTGAGCCCTGGGGCGAAGGGGTCCCCAATCCCCCTTCCCAGTGACGGGGCAAAGGGGTCCCCGAACCCACCCCCAACAGCGATGGGGTGAAGGGGTCCCTGAGCCCCCCTACACCCCTCCCAGCGACGGGGTGAAGGGGACCCCAAACCCCCCACGTCCTCGCTCCCAGCAACGGGACAAAGGGGTCCCCGAGCCCCCCACAGCAGCCGTGGGGCACGGGGGTCCCCGAGCCCCCCCCTCCTGCCGCCACCGGAGAGAGAGAAACCGGCCCCACCGTGCCGCCTCCCGCGGCCCCCTCCGCCCCCTCCCCTGCTCCCACCATGGGACCCCGGGCGCCCAGGACTCGCTGCTTTAGGAGGGACGGGGGAGTCACCCGCAGACCCCTCCCGGTGCCCCCCCGTCAAAACCAGCGCCTAAGGGCCCCGGTGCCGAGCAGCAGCGGCAGCGCCGGGGGGAGGGGGGGAGCAGCGGAGGCACCTTGGACCAACGGCCGTTCCCTCGGCTTGTGATTTTTTCCTTCATTTTCCTTTTTTTTTTTTTTTTTTTTTCCGCTTTTCTCCTCTTTTTCCTTCATTTTCCTTTTTTTTTTTTTTTTTTTTTTCCGCTTTTCTCCTCTTTCCACGTTTGTTGGTTTGTTTTTTTGTTTGTTTGTTTTTTGGGGGTTTTTTTGGGAAGCAAACTCCGGGTGCCCGAACTGGAACCAGCCCCGAGCTGGCAGGTCCCTGACAATTAGGGAAGATTTCCTCGGTTTTGCCGATTTCTGACCGTTTTTCCCTCCCTCCCCGTTTCCCGCCGGGAAGGGGGAGGCGCCGGCACAGAGCACAAGGAAAAACTCGACGGGGCGAACCATCTTCCCCTTCTCTCCAAATAAGGCGCCTCCGGCCCCATTTCACCAGGACCCGATGGAATCCACCCCTTGGCTTCACCCAAATTGGATTTTCCGGCCCCAAATCCGTGGCCACGCCCGGCCCCGGCACCTTGGGGGTGAATTTTGGAGGTTTATTGTTATTTTTTTGCCTCCTTTTGTCTTTTTTTGCCCCCCCTGGGCCTGGCCCTGGCGCTGCCTGGTCCCTGCAGCCACCTCCTATTAAACAAATTTTTCCACTCTCAAATAGTCTTTTTTTTTTTTTTTTTTAATTCTTTTTCACTCCCTCAGCTCAGTCCTGCCCTTTCTAGAATTCCGGTTTTTCATTCTGTTTTCCCATAATGCTGAACTCCATTGCTGTCATTCCAGAGTTTTGCCTCTTCTTCTACAGTTTCACCACTTTTTTTTTCCTTTTAATCCATTTTTGGGAGCCCAATCAGCTGCCTCCTTAATTTATTACCATAGATCTGGCATCTCCCTCTCTCCATATTTATGGGGAAGTGAGGAACAGCCACAGACCCCTGGGGAACCCTCCACGCTGCAGGGACGCCGCAGTCCATCTATCCGTCCAGCCCCTGGCCCATCCCACTGCTCCTGCTGCTGTCGCTCTTTTTAAAGGGATTTTTAAAGTGAATTTCTTCCGTTTATCCCATTTTTAAGCCTTCTCCGTCGCAAAGGACCTGGATCCCTCACTCACTCGGGAGCAATAGTCTTTCCTCGATGGCCGATGTGTCCGTACTGTATTTTGTACCCTCAGGCAGCTCTTTCTGGTGAATTCCTGCTGTATCCACCCATCCTCATGGTCCTGTGTTCTTTGCTATGGAGAAAAACCATAAACCACGAGGGCGACGATGGATTTGGGGGGAAAAATTCTCCCAGCTCCGCGGGACTCACCAGTGTCCAGCCGCGGGACCTCTCCTTTTATTTTTGAAGAGGATGATATATATATATATATATATATATAAAAATATATATATATATTCCTTTGGGTTTCTTTGTTTTGGCTGAATTGCGGTGATTTAGCCTTATTTCTACTCTGGGAGAGTGGCAGAATCACTGCCAGCCTGGCCCAGCTCTTGGAGCTGGCTAGAAATACATGGAAGAGGAAAAAATAAAGGCAAAACCACCAAAATCCAGTAATAAACCCAAAAAAGCTCCCGGTGTTGGCTCAGGGAGCCTTTCCTGGCCAGAGAAGTGCTGGATCCATGGACACAACCTCCCACAGCTCCATTTGGGTAGGAAGAGCAGAGCACGTTGGGGGAAGACAGCAGAAAAAACAGCCAAAATGAGATAAAATATGGAGAAAGGGGGATTTGAGGTGCCAGCTGGAGCAAGGGGAGCTGCCATGGGGGTGGGGATCTTAGGGGGCAGTTTTGGCGTTTTTTTCTCTTGGAGCCCCCCAGGAGCCGTTGGGTGTTTCCCAGGAAAGTGGGACAACGCTGGCATTTCCCCTGAACCTCTGTGTGTATAGACATGGCTGTGTGTACATAGCTCAGATTTGGTTGAGTTTTGGGTTGAATTCTATAGAAAATGGGCAAATTGCTTTCTTTTTATTATTTTTAAACCACAAATAGGGGGAAAAGTATCCCAAATTCCTGGTTCTTCCAGTTTTGCTGCCCCAGAGGGGCTGATGGAGAATGCGATGATGGCTGTACAGACAGAATATTGGAAGTCATGTACAGTGCCACAAAACCCAGTGGAAAATACCCCAAATGGCTGGGTCTGGAGCGGGTGGTGCTTCCAGGGCAAGTTCAAACAGCATCAATTATTTTTGCCCTAAAAAATATGGAAGAAAATTCAGGTTCTCCTGCCTTGTTTCCAGGTGATTTGGGGGCGGTGGGGGATGGGGGCCGTGCCAGTGGTTGCTCCTCATGTTGGTGACAAAACGAACTCAGCTCCTTACTGGTCTCCTGTGAAAAAGCAAAAAGTGGAAAAAAATCTCAAAAATCCTGGAAAAGAAAATAAAAAAGCAGCTGAGGGAGCATTGGGGGTATGCAGGGTGGTGCACCATGGAGCTCAGCAGGTATTCCCAGTGGGAAATCCCAGCTGGCTCTGTGGATGCTCCCCGATGTTCCTGCAGGGCAAGGCCTGGCCACTGGTGGCATTGCCCTCCTCATCCTCACGGAGCCGGTGCAACCAGCAGCACTGGAGCCAAGCCATGCAGAACTGGGTTTGGGTGTTGGCAGAAGAGCCCAGGTCTGGGCAGGATGGCCGGGAAGGAGCATGGGATGGCCGGGAAGGAGCCCCCAGGGTCCAGCCACACAACAGAACCCCCGGGGGTTCTGGTCTCAGAGCAGTGGCTGAGAACATGTTCAGCACAGGTGGCTCACCAGGTCCCAGCACACGGGCCAGCCCAGCCAGGAGGCTGGGACAGCATCAGTGAGAAGAGCACTGGATCTTCCAAGAGCCAGGCACTCCCAGAGTTGGATTCTCTGACAGCGGGGTCCTCCAAGAATTGTATCTTCCAAAAGCTAATCCTCTGAGTGCCCGATCCTCCTTTGAGAGTTGGATCCTTCAAGAACTGGATCCTCCAAAAGCTGGATCCTCTGAGCACCAGATCCTTCTCTGAGTGCTAGATCCTCCTCCAGGGGCCAGATCCTCCTCCAAGTTAGATCTTCTTGAGAGCTGGATCCTCTCAGAGTTGGATCCTCCAAACACTGGACCCTCCTCTTTGAGCTGGGTTCTTCTCCAAGCAGCAGATCCTCCTTGGAGAGTTGGATCCTCTGAGAACTGGATCCTATGAATGTTGGATTCTCCTCTGAGCACTGGATCCTCCTCAGAGCAGCAGATCCTGGGAGCGCCACCTCCCCCTGAGCGCTCGCCATGATGTCCCTTTGCCGAAAAGAGAAAAAAAAAAATAAAGTTTTATTCCTGTTATTTTTTTAATGAAAGAAAAACAAAAACTAAAGCAAACCTGCACTTTAGGCAGCCGGGGGGGCCGGGGCCCCCGTGTCCCTTCCCTGCAGCCGGCGGGGCGGCTCCAGGGGCCGGAGGCAGGTCCTGGATGTTACCACTAGCGCAGACGAGGCCAACGCAACGAACTCCTCCTGCTCCGAGCACTCCTGACGTAGCAGATTTTTGCAAATGGAGTTTTACAGTCTATATTTAAAGAATTGTATGTTTGTAACAAATAAAGTATGCGGAAAAGTGAATGAAAACCAGCCTGGGCCTGACTTGCTCCTTTGGGGGTTCCCTGGGGGACCCTGGAGGGTGGAGCTGGTGCCACGCTTGCAGTGGGGGGTGGGGTGGTCACCCTGTGGCATTACAGAGATGCAGGATGTTGTGAAGGCGTTGGGGACACAAACAGGGAACGTGGGGTCCCCCACCTTGTCCTGAGGGGATCGCCTGACTCAAGGGAGTTTGGGGCATGAGGTACCAGCACGGTGGGAGGGAGAAGGTTTGGCATGGCTTAGGCATGTTGTGTATCCAGCTCAGGCTGGTGTGTGTTCACGGGTATAAATTGTGTGTGAGGTGTGCATGCCATCACACGCTGCCTGGTGTGTGTAAGGTGTGTGTAAAGTGAATATAAGGCACTTGTGCCATCACATGGCTGCCTGTTGTGGGTGTGTGTGTAACGTGTGTGTAAGTAAGGCATGAGTGCTATCACATGGCTGACTGCTGCGTGCAGGTGTAAGGTTGGGAGGGTTTGGTGTGGTACATGCGTGGTGTGTGGGCCATGGCTCAGGCAGGTGCATGCACAGGTCTGTGTGCACAGATGTGAAAGGGCTGTGTGCCACACGACTGGGTGGTGTGTGTCAGATGTGTGTGCCACCACACGGCTATGCCACACATGCAGGTGTGTGTATTGAGCATATGCACAGGCACGGTGCCGTTCCCAGGGCCGCGTGCCTTGTCTCCGCTGTGCCCGTGCCGTGCCCCACCAGCGGCGCCGCAGCCCCCGCCCCCGCGCTGCGGCTCCCTGCAGGCTCGGGCTCATCTGAGGACACGCCGGGACCCACCTGCGCATGAGCCGCCGCCGCCGTCACCGTCATTACTGTCATCGCCACCGGGGCCTGATGCGACCCCCGAGCCCCCTGCCCGCATATCGCCGGGGCCGGGGGGAGCGGCTCCTCCGGCCCCATCTCACCCCACAGCTGTTCCGCCCCCCCCTTCCCCCCCCGGCTGGACCCGGGGGTCGGCGGAGTGGGGACAGCTGGAGAGGCCCCGGGGACAGCCGGGAGGCTCCTGGGTGGAGCCCGGGGGGGGCGGGCAGCCCGCGGCAGTTGCTGCCCGGGGTGTCGGGAGCAGCTGCGGAATGAGGGACTGGGGGCACCCTGAGCCTTCCCAACAGCTGCAGTAAGGGGCGGGTGATGCGCGGTGCACCCCGGGCCCTGCCCGGTGCTGGGGGGAAAAGGACGGGGCAGGGCAGACACCCCGTGGAGGACAGTGACCATGACAGATGCCTTCGTCATCCTCCTCCTCGCCCTCCTGCCCCTTCCAGCCTGTACCTCGGCCATGGTGCAGCCGGGGCAGGGAGGGGGACTAGGGCCCGCCTTGAGCGCCCCGGCAGCTCCAGCGAGGGCGCGCGGGCTGCGCGATGCACCTCGCCCCTGCCCAGTGCAGGGAAACTGGCACCGAGGCTGGGACAGCCAGGGGGACCCGAAACAGGTGCCTCCCTCCCCCAGCTCGTACCTCAGGCTGGAGCAGGGCGCGGGTCTGGGACGCCCTGAGCCCCCCGGCAGTGCGGCGAGGGACGGGGACTGTGCGATGCCTTCCACCCCGGCTGCTGGAGAGAAACTGAGGCCCAGCAGGCAGGACACCCGATGGCCATGGGGACAGTGACCGTGCCTGGTGCAGCCGGGCTGAGAGGCCCGTGCCCTGGCGCCAGCCCGAGCAGGGCTGTGCTGTACGAGACCCACCAGTTCCGAAACCACTGTCCTGTCACCGACCCTCGCTCAGGAATCCCCAGTTCTATTCATATACTCAGCTTGTCACACAGATTCCATTTGACACTGAAAGGGGCCCGTCATGAGAAACTTGAGTTTTTATTAACTGTGACACATTTGTTCGGAAAAGGGGCCAGTGGCGCGAATTTTTTGGCATTTTGGCCACACATGACCCCTGTCGTCACCACTGACAGTTCCGTCAGCCTCTCAGGGTCCGGCCCGGGGGCTGCGGGGTCCGTGTTACCTCACTACCGCTGCCATTCTCACTCATCCTACGGGGCAGCGTTGGGTTATTTCTATACCGCTCCAAAGAATCACAGGGAGAGTGAGTGGCACCGGTGGGCCTGGGTGTACCCGGACAGGTTCCCCTCAAGCCGGGGCCTATCTCAGGCCGAGCAGGGCCGAATCACGTCAGGAGCGAAGCCCCCGGCCCCGCGGAGCCCTTTAGCAGACTCAGGGCCCAGTGGGACCCTCTGGCGGGGCCTGAAGCCCTCCGGACCCGCCAAACCCCGTCCCCCGCGCTCCCCTCACGGTCCAAACCCCCCTCCCCCGGCTCCCCCGCACAAACATAACCGGGGGCGGAGCGATGAAATGGGCGGGAAACACCACTCACTTTCTATTGAATCAATCAGCTGTCCGTCATCAGAACCCCGCCTCACGTCGCGGTGTTCTTTATTGCTATTCGTCGGGCCGTGACGTCACCGACCGGAGCGCGCCCCGCCCTCACTCCACTAGGTGCCGTGTGCAAAGGCAACACAGCCGTTAAACGAGGTGCGGGGCGGAGCCAGTGATGGACGGGGAAAGAAGCGGCTCGCCTATTGGGCACAGTGGCATGTTCAAACTAGTATGGGAGGCCGTGATTGGTGGCCGCGCGGCGCGGCCCGCCGCCCCCGCCCGGGCGGGTCATTGTCTGGCGGCTCCTGAGGCGGGTCGGGTGCGGCGGTGGCTTTGGTGTTCGGACGGCGGCGGTGGTATCATGGTGAGGGCAGGGGCAGTAGTGGGGCTCGGGACTCGGGGGGCCGGCCAGGACAGCGTGGCCGGGCTGAGCCGGGCCCCTGGGACTGCCAGTGGGCGCCGCTGTCAGCCCACGCCGGGCGGGGGGAGGGGGACGGCTACGTACCCCGGTCGGTGACCTTGGGTCCGGCTCGGTGCGCTCCCGGTGCCCCGTGGCCTCTGCTGCCTGGCTCCTGGGCAGGGGGTTTGCCCTGCCCTCCAAATCCGGCCCCGCCGTTGCCCTCCAGTGCTGTCAGCGGTGCCGTGTCGGCCGGTGTCTCCTCGGTCTCAGTCTGTGCCGGTTCTGGGTCGGTTGGACGGGAGGAAGCGGCTGTCGTGGAGGAAATGTCAATCGAGGGGCCCGAACGGGGTCTGTCAGCCGCCCGGCGCTTCCTCCGGGGCTACGCGGGATACATCTCAGCCCGCTTCCCGGGGAAATGGCCTGGTCCGTGGGGGAAGAAAAGAGATTCATTCCCCGGTGCCCCGTTTCTGTGGCCGCGTAGGGGCAATGAGGGGAGCTGGGTCTGGACCTGTCAGCGAAGGCGGGCAGGGGGTTATAGATTACGGGGGTTCTGTGGATCTGTGAGACGTTCCGTGGATCTGTAGGATGCTTTGGGCTATTCTAAGGATCGTCGAACGAGTTCCGTGGGTTGGCAGGGGGCCTTGGGGACTCCATGGAACCGCGGGAGGGTTCTGTGGTTACACAGAGAGTGTGATGTCTATGGATTTTTATGGATTCGAGGGGTTCTATAGTTCTGTGAAGATATCCTGTGGATCCACAGGAGAGGTTCTGTGGATCCTAAAGGGATTTCTGTGGATTTGGAGGGGATTTTGGGAGGTTCTGTGGATCCTAAAGGGATTTCTGTGGATTTGGAGGGGATTTTGGGGTGTTCTGTGGCACCGGGTGGGGGGGCGGGGTGGGTGTTTGAGGGGATCCTTTTGGGGTTCTGTGGATCCACGGGTGGGCTCGAAGGGGTTCCGTGGGGGGCTCTGGGATTCGTGGAGGTTCCGGAGCTGGCGGTAAGGGCCCTGATCCCTCAGCATTAATGGAAACACCGTTGGATTATGCAACTCCTCCAGCCACCAAGAACTTGTGCTCAGGGATGTCTGGGAACATGCAGCAGGAGATAAGAAGTTGCTGCTTTGGAGGGGTTTTATCCTGTTTGAAGCAATAAGGAAAAAAAAAAAAGTTTGGCTACTGTGAAGGATCCAGCTGGTCAGACCAAGGGATGATTTAGCACGGGAATGCGCGTCCAGTGAGGGGCTTTGGAGGAGAGAAGGGATGGAGATGTCACAAGGATTGTCTGAGTCCCTGGGAGCCCCAACCCAGAGGGTGAGAATTCCTCGGGATTGCATTCTTAGGAGGGGGGAGTCCAGGATCCCTCACTCTGAGCATAGAGTGGGATGATCTCCCATAGGGAGCTGGAGGTAACAGGGCCAGGAGAGCTTCCTGTGTTCCCTCTGCAAACTCTGTGGAGGGTTGGTGAAAATTAGGATAAACCTCAGGATTTCCACGGCGAGACCCTTCTTGCTCTTCTTACTCAAACCCTTCATGAAGATGTATCAAGCAGGCAGCTCCAAGCTGGAAAACCTGATGGGGCAGTGGGAAAGTTCACAGCTGGCTGATAAAAGCCCTCAGTGGGAACAGCCAGTGCTTTTCCCAACACTGCTTTTTATTCCTAGAGCAAGGAAATATTCACAGATCACCCTTGACTCCCCCTTTCTCTGTAAATCTCCCTTGCCACCCCTTAAATCCTCCCTCCTCCCCCCAAAAGGCCCTCCTTGAGCTTTGCTGTTTTATGGAGCGATGTTTTTGCCTGATGAAAGTTAAGTCCTGGTGCTTCACCGTTTCTCCAAGTCATGCCTGATGACCCTTCCTGTTGCAACTGCCTGGACACAGAGCGGGTTTGCTGGGTGCGCCATGGCCTCACCCTGTGCCCTCTGCTTGTTTTAATCACCTCGGGATTAATTAATGCCCCCTCATGACTAATTTTTTTTCCAATGTTTGAACTGAACCTTGTATTAATTCCCATCTGGCTGGGATAGGACACAGATTTTGGACGTTCCCTGGTTAACCAGCATCTTGTTTTAAGGACTAATGTGCTTCACTTGTTTTCCCTGGTGTTTCTGGATCCTTTTAGCTCTCTCACCATGAGCCAAAATTCCTCATTTTTAGAGGGGATGGGGATTGTGGGATCAATACATGCTATAAAAACAGGGATTGTGAGTATCCAAGGTGTTTTCAGGCTCCCCTCTCCCTCTACTGTTGTTTCTTGTCTCTCTGTAGGCTGAAAAACTTGGTTTTGGGGATTGTTATCCCTGGGTTTGTTTTTTTACCTGGAGTCGATTTTGGGTTGCTGATGTCTTTCCTATGGGGAGGGTGCAGCTCCCTCTGCCTTCCTGCATCACCCGCAGCTCTCACCTTCATTAGGAACAGCTCTCATTAGTGATTAATTACATCACGGTGTCTTTCTATATCCCTGGAATCCATGGATTTCCTGACAGCGGATGGGAGAGCCCAGCAAACTCGTGCTCAGCTCTTCCTTGTTACTCAGCAACTCCCAAATGCTTGGCTTTGGTGTTTCCACCCCTTCCAACATGATTTTCATTAAATCCACAATTTTGGGTGATTTCCTACTCTAGAGTATGAGGGGAATCACTCCTGAATCCCACAGATTCACATTCCCATATATAGGATCAGTGTTCTGCCTAGTGCCCAGTGTCAGTGTGTGGAGAAACTGAATCTGAAAACAAACCAGGCTCAGAACTGCTGGAAAAATAATGTCTAACAGTGAGATTTTGGGCTGGTTTCCCCACCATTTGGCATTTTCTGGAAAATACCGGGAATAGTGGCAACAGGAATAACACACCTGGGTGAAGGAACAGCTGCTGCACCCTGAAAACCTCCCTTGTTTATCCTCTTGAATCCACGTGGTTTGAGAGGTCCTAAGTTGCCAGGGAGCTGCCAGATTATCCTGTAGCAGGTCCCTCTAGCTTAGATTTAACGAGATTGTTTGGATTCAGGGATTAATTAGGTTAATTAACAGGCCCCTTTCTCCCCCAGGCTGGCGGCAAGGCGGGCAAGGACAGCGGCAAGGCCAAGGCCAAGGCTGTGTCACGCTCCCAGAGAGCCGGGCTGCAGGTATGGCACAGGGAATCACCAGGAAACAGAATGCTGGGCAGCTGAGGGGCCCCAAATTCTCTTCTTGGGGGTCAAAAATGAGTATTTTGGCATTTAGAGGCTTATGGAACCATGAGGAGACCTGGGCTTGCAGAGGGGATTTGCTGTCAGGTGGGACAGAGAGGATGGGAGGATTAACTGGGAGAATGAATTAGTTATATTTTCTAATTAATAATTATAATAATTATAATACAATTATTTTATGCTATACAAGTTATAACTACATTTTACTAAATAATTATAGCAATATAAAATATTTATAATAACAATATAATGTATTATTATAACATATATTAATATTACATATTAATTAGTAATAAATAAATTGGATAGTGATGATTAAGTCTTCTGTTTGGAGAGTTGCTCCTGGAAGCTACAGCCCAAATCAGCAGTGTAGGGTGTAAATATGCACATTGAGGGAGGGCTGTAGGTGTTCACGAGATTGTTAATTGCCCCCCAGTTCCCAGTTGGCCGCATCCACAGGCACCTGAAGACTCGGACCACCAGCCACGGGCGTGTGGGAGCCACGGCTGCCGTGTACAGCGCGGCCATCCTTGAGTACCTGACCGCTGAGGTAGGATCCCGCCTCCCCAGTCCCAGCACCCCTGCCCTTGGCATTCCCACCTCTTCTTGGTATCCGGCAGGTGCTGGAGCTGGCCGGGAACGCTTCCAAGGATCTCAAAGTCAAGCGGATCACGCCCCGGCACCTGCAGCTGGCGATTCGTGGTGATGAGGAGTTGGACTCCCTGATCAAAGCCACCATCGCCGGTGGAGGTAGGCATCGTTCCCATTTCCATCCTTAAGTGGGAATTCTAGCAAGGGAAAATGTGGGAAACCACATAGGAATTTGGCAGTTGGCGTCAATGCACAGGCTTGCTGCTTCCCTGGATTTACACTGAGAGGGATCCACTCAACATTCACACTGGATTTTCACAAAATGGGCAATTGAGGATTTTTTTGAGTTTCTTGGGAATTCTGCACATGACTTGATGGGATTTCTCCCCTCCTTTCTGCAGGTGTCATTCCCCACATCCACAAGTCCCTGATTGGAAAGAAGGGACAACAGAAAACAGCGTAGAGGGAGTGTGGCACCGGATCCCCCTGTCATCGTACTGTACCTGGGCACAGGAACATCTCGGGGATACGAGGAATTTTTTTTAAGGAATAGTTCAAAGGAAGAGCATAGAGGATTGACTGTAGAGGAAACGTTGGGATGGGTTTAGATTCTGAGTAGGACACAACGCAGTCTGTGGGGTGGCAGCTGGGGGTGGGTGAGTAGCTTGGCTGCCCCCATGTTTTATACAAAAATGGAACCCATAAACCATTTTTTACAAAAACCCAGACCGTCTCCAGTGGTGGCAGGGGAAGAGGCTTTGTGGGGGCTGTCAGGACTTCCGGGTACTGGGCAGAGGGGCCAGGGGTGCCTCATGCAAATAAGCCCCTATGCAAAGACACAGTGAGGGACCAGCCCCGCCCACTATGCAAATATTTTGTGGGTAGGGCTTGTTCCATGGCCCCGCCTCCCAGGAGCCATGGTCGGGTCTATCTCCAGACATGGAGGTGTCCATCCGGCCTGGACCTAGGAGTGTTTGTGTGTGTCTGTCCAGCCCATAGGGGTGCCAGTGGTCAGGCAACCCGCAGCAAATGGGTGCTGGGAGTCTGGGTGTTTGTCATATCTGGCTGTGTGGGTGCCAGATATTCATCCCTCCGAGGCATCTGTCCGTGGTTGTCAGGGTCTGTCAGTTCTGGGTGTCACTCTGTTCTAGGCACGTGGGTTCTGCCGATGCTCCCGCCGAGCCCTATATGTAGCAGCTGGATACGGGAGTACTCTGAGCCAAACTCGGAGGTGGTGGCGGGGGGAGCCGGAGCAGGGGCGGCTCCTGCACTGGCAACAGCGGACATTGGTTGCATCAGGCGTCAAGTGGCCCCAACGGCCTAGGGCACCATTAGGGCCGTGCCTGGGCTCAGACCCGCCCCACCGGGCCGCAATGCATCGGGTAGCCGCGGGACCGGGTGCGACCGGGAGCAGGGGCCAGGGTGGGGCCGTGACGGGTTCGGTGCCGGCGGGCCCGAGGTCGCACAATGGCGACGCTGGTCTGCGCAAGATGGCGGCGAGGGAGGCGGAGCTGTCCTAGCTGCCCGTGGGCCGTGTATTGCGCATGCGCACTCCCGTGCCGTGGCCAGGCGCATGCGTACACGGCCGCGCGCCTCGAGCTGCCGGGCCGCGCGGGAGGCACCATGCGGCCACCGCGGGGGAGTACGGTGTGGGCATCAGTGCCCGTCCGCAACACTGCGCCGTGTGGGGCAGATGAAACAATCTAGCCGGCAACTTAACTCTAGTGAGTGCTCGGTTGGCAGTGGGGTGCCACGGGCTGTCCCGGAGGCTGTCCCAAGCTCCGCGTTACGTAACTTACTCCCCCTGCCTGACTGCAGTGGTTGTCGCCTCCCGCCTCCGTAGTGCGTATTACGCTCGCCATTGGCTGGGCGCAGCAGCGGGGCGGGGCGAGGAGGCTATAACTAGAGGCGGTGAGGAAGGGGCCGCGTTCAGTCCATCGCTGCGGTGGTCTGGGCTTGCTCCTGTTGTGCTTTTCCCTTGTGTCTGTCGCGCTTTTCCCTTGTGTCTGTCGCCGCCCATCGTGCCGCCATGAACGGGCAACTGAACGGTTTCCACGAGGTCTTCATCGAGGAGGGCACTTTCCTCTTCACCTCCGAATCCGTTGGCGAGGGGCACCCAGGTGCGGGCCGAGCGGGGCTGGGCGGGGCGGCGATCGCGCAGGCGCGGCGGGCGGAGGGGGAGGAGGAGGATGGTGAAGATGAAGATGAAGGAAGTGAGAATAAGGATGGAGGCAATGAGGGTGGGCCGGGGGCCTGGGGGGGAGGGGGCAGTGACGCGGGCGGGCGCGCGCGCAGTGTGAAGGGTGCGCGCGCTCGCCGCATTGCGGGCCCGTCGCGCACGTGCTGCCCGCGTGGGGCGGGACACGGGGGTGACGATAGGGCGGGGGGGCCGGTGCCGCCGTGACTCAGCCGTGACTAAGCAGCTCCCGGTGGCCCCACAACCCCACCGAACCCCCGCCGTGGGCTCCCTCCCCGCGTGGATGCCGGGGGCAAGAGAGGCCTGGCTATCCCTCCCCCACCCCCCCACAAACACACACCTGGGCCGGAGTGTCTCCCTCCGCCCACCCCCACATACCCCGACGGTGCCACTGATGTCGCCAGGCTGGTGATGAAGTCTCGTGGGTCTCCCTCGATGTGCCCCTCTGCCGCAGCTGGGGGGCTTACACTTCTCCCGGGCAGTGTTTGGAGCCCCCCCCCCCCAGCTCGATACTTGCCGTTGCCGGTCTCTCCTGGCCTTTGTCCTCACCGGTTTGGGGCACATGACCATTAAGCTGCGGAGGCAGCTGCCAACGCCCAGTGCCCGCTGCCTGGGCACACTCGGTATCCCGAACCCTCTAAGCTCCGGCCACTCTGGCACCCACTCTCAGGGCACACCCAGACCTCTCGACTTCCCATCAGCTCTGGATACCACTCGGGCCCCACAGTACCCCACAACTCTGCTCCTTCTGCCTCCTCAAGCACCCACAGCCCAATGGCACAACCTGTGGCTGCTCTGGGGCTCCCCCCACTCTGCCTAAGGGAGGAGGCTATGAGATCCATTTCCTCACTCTTTCCCACCAAAAAGCATCTGGGGGATCTTCCCCTCACCCTTGCTGGGCACTGCCTTGTCCTCGCCCAGATCCTGCCCGGAAGGTCGCTGCCAAGGACACCTGCAGTCCTGGGAACACGGGTGGCCCTTGGGATTCCCCGGATACCCCCCCCCACCCACACAAAACACCCTGGGAGCAGGAGGGAGCTGGGTGTCTAGTGAGGTATGGCTGGAGTAGCTTTGCCTGGAGGCAGAGCTGCTGGAAGGTGGGGTGCTGTGAATTTGGGAAGGCGGGATACGGGTCTGATCCTCTCAGTCGTGCGACAGGGCTCAGCCTTAGTTGGAGCTGGCGCTTAACTGGAACATGCCTGGAATTCCAGGCTTGGGTCAAGGCAAGGGCTGTGTGCACCCTAGGGGACTCCTGGATTATGGGGCTCCAATCCCTGTGCTGGAGTCTCCGGAAGGAAGGGCCGTGCCGTGTTGGGCTGTCCCACGCCACCATGACGCCTCCTGCTCTTTATGTCTCCAGATAAAATCTGTGATCAGATCAGTGATGCTGTCCTGGATGCCCACCTCAAGCAGGACCCTGATGCCAAGGTGGCATGTGGTGAGTAAGGGCACCAGGGGGATAGCAGTTAGGAGATGTGGAGGTGACACCATGCTGACGTCACTCTTGTCTCTGCAGAGACTGTCGCCAAAACTGGGATGATCCTGCTGGCAGGGGAGATCACTTCCCGAGCCAATGTGGACTACCAGAGGGTGGTTCGGGACACCATCCGGCATATCGGCTATGACGACTCCTCCAAAGGTGTGTCCCGGGCTGCCGCTGCCTCAGTGACAGCACAAGGGTGCCACTGGGCTCACTGGAGCTCCCTTTGTCTCCCCAGGTTTTGACTACAAGACATGCAACGTGCTGGTGGCCCTGGAGCAGCAGTCTCCCGACATCGCCCAGGGTGTGCACCTGGACCGCAGCGAGGAGGACATTGGTGCTGGTGACCAGGTGAGACTCGGCTGTGGGGTCCCTGTGGTGTGACCAAAGGTTGGTTGTGACCCCCTTGTCTTTGTGCCACAGGGGCTGATGTTTGGCTATGCCACGGATGAGACGGAGGAATGCATGCCCCTCACCATCGTCCTGGCGCACAAGCTCAATGCCAAGCTGGCCGAGCTGCGCCGCAGCGGAGCCCTGCCTTGGCTGCGCCCTGACTCCAAGACCCAGGTGAGGTACTGGTGGGTCCACAAAGCTCTCAGGACCCCCTTGTTCCCCTGCCTGGCCTCTGACTGGTGTCCCCTGGCAGGTGACAGTGCAGTACATGCAGGACCGTGGGGCAGTGATTCCAATCCGGGTGCACACCATTGTGATCTCAGTGCAGCATGACGAGGATGTGTGTCTGGATGAGATGCGTGATGCACTCAAGGAGAAGGTCATCAAGGCTGTGGTGCCCCCCAAGTACCTGGATGATGACACCATTTACCACCTGCAGCCCAGCGGCCGTTTTGTCATCGGTGGGCCCCAGGTGCAGCAGAGGGCACTCTGGGGGCAGCAGGGTGGTGGCAACAGCGACGCTGGTGGTGGTTGGTTCGGTGGTGGTGACATTTGTGATGGCATGATGGTGGTGGTGGCAGTGGCACCATGATGGTGGCACTGATGTCACGGTGATGGCAGCAGTGATGGTCCAGTGCTGAGGGCTGGTGAGGATGCTGACATGGTGATGTGGTGACACTGACAGTGGCACAGTGGTGGCAGTTAAAATGGCTTATGGTGGCAGCATGGTGGTGAGAATGGCACAGAGGTGGTAGAAGGTGTGGTTATGGTGGCAGTGATAACACAACAGTGGTCACAGCAGTGGTGGCAGTGAGAGTATGGTGATGGATTGGTGATGATGACACTGTGACAATATGGGTAGGGTTGTGACGCTGCTGTCCTCAACAGGGTGACGCAGGGCTGACAGGCCGCAAGATCATCGTGGACACATACGGGGGCTGGGGCGCGCATGGCGGTGGCGCCTTCTCGGGCAAGGACTACACCAAGGTGGATCGCTCTGCTGCCTACGCTGCACGCTGGGTGGCCAAGTCCCTGGTGAAGGCTGGGCTGTGCCGCAGGGTGCTGGTCCAGGTGGGTGTTGCTCTGGGCTGAGGGTGGTCCATGTGGGTTCTGGGGCCCCTCTTCCCAGGGTCTTGGGGGTCTGGTCTCACCCACAGCCCTGCCCCCTCCCGCAGGTCTCATATGCCATTGGGGTCTCGCACCCCTTGTCCATCTCCATCTTTCACTATGGCACCTCCCAGAAAAGCGAGCGGGAGCTGTTGGAGATAGTCAAGAAGAACTTTGACCTGCGGCCTGGGGTCATCGTCAGGTAATGGGCGTGGGGGTCTGTGCTGGGGGGTAGGGGCAGGAGGGGGGTCCCTCTTGGAGCAGCCTGGGGACTGCCTGGCGCCTGGACCTGGCGCGGAGCCGCTCGGCCGAATGGAGAAGGCGCGCTTGGGGCGCGGATTGGGTAAGTATCCGCTGGAGCCGAGCGCTTGGAGCTTCCCCAGTGCCAGGAGCATGCCGGGTGTTTTGGGGGAGCAGCTGGGGAAGCTCCAACTGCCCTGCGGGGTAGGGAGGAGGCAGAGGCGCCACTGTGGAAACCCTGGCCAGGCAGGGAAGGGGCGAAGACAGGTCCCCGGGGCCGCCTCACTGAGTTGGGAATTGTGTATTCCAGGGATCTGGATCTGAAGAAGCCCCTCTATCAGAGGACTGCAGCCTATGGCCACTTTGGTAGGGACAGTTTCCCTTGGGAAGTGCCCAAAAAACTAAAATACTGAGGAAGAAAGAGCATTGTTAGGGCTTTTCCCCCCACTCCTGCGGGCGTAGGTTACAGAGAAGCCCGTGGGCTCTGGGGGAAAGAGCTCCTGCCCTTGTCCCCGCCCCCCAAGGCTCCCTGGCCATGCCATTGTCTCTCACCATCGTTTTGGTTGTGTGGGGACCACGTGCCTCTCCTGGAGCCCCCGCCATGGTCCCCCATATCCCTCTGGATGGTTATTAACAAATCTATCTTTACTCCAAGCTATGAAATGGAGAAAAAGGCCCAAGTGCCCTCCCACAGCCTCCTCCATGCCCTCACAGTCCCCCTGTGGCAAGGGCCACCCCATTTTGGGTCCCAGCAGTCCTGCTCTGTTGGGGGATACCCCATTTTATCACTCCGCATTCCCCCCGATCCCAAATTCCACTACATCAAGGGGATCCCCCATTTTGGCTCCCACTGTCCTCACCATCCTGCTCCAGAGGGGGGACACACAAATCCCTCATTCTGGCTCCGTGTGTCCTCCCCCGCAGTCCCCATTCCATAAGGAGGATTGTCATTTTGGCTTCCCCAGTCCCACTGGTGGGGAAGACACTTCCCATTCCACCTCCCCACACCCTTGGGACCTCGCTGGTGCTGGGTTTGGTTCTTAACCCTCATTTTTAACCTCTTTTTTTTCCAAAAAATGCACATTTTTGGGGGGACACGCTAAAACCGACCCCCAACCCCCCCAAGGGTTCGGTACCAGAGGAAAACATTTTACTTTTTTTTTTTTTTTTTTGGTTTTTAATCCAAAAGCTGAAGTGACTCCCCAACTGCACAACCCCTCCACCCCCCCAATTTTGTCCAGATTTTGGGGGGGAAGGGGGGGTATTTGGCGCTTGATACTTGAAGGTTTGGTGTATTTATTGTGCGCCGAGGCGGGGGCGTGAGTACAGAGAAGTCCCCGCACTCAGCCGGCAGCTCCTGATCCCTGAAAGCCCCCCTTTCCCCTCCCCCCCCGCCCTCTCCCCACACCCCACCAATATGGGGTGAAACAGGGGAGGATTGGGTTTGTTGGAGCGCCGGGGGTGCCCTGGGTGTGGCGCTGGTGGCTGGTGTGGTACAGAGAAGCCAGCTTGTTTACTGCCCGCCCAGGCTCCGGCCCCCAGAGTGCCTTGGGGAGGGGCAGGGGGGGCTTTCTCCTGCCCTTGAGGATTTTTTTCTTGGTTTTACTATTTTCGGGAGGTTTCGTCCAAATGTTTTGATCCACTGAATCCAAAAATGAGTTCAAAAAGAAAAGAATCTCAATAAAAGTGATGGGTTAGATGGAGCCACCTCAAGTGTGTGGGGGAACAGGTGCAGGGAGCAGCTGAAAGGATTTTGGAAACTGAGGCACCGGGAGATGGAGAAATTGGGGTACAAGGGAAAGTGGGATGAGTG
This sequence comes from Cettia cetti, assembly GCA_013401135.1. Taxonomy (NCBI): domain Eukaryota; kingdom Metazoa; phylum Chordata; class Aves; order Passeriformes; family Sylviidae; genus Cettia; species Cettia cetti. Next base: position 11,990 of record VZUI01055712.1, on the reverse strand, counting down.
GGAAGTAAATAGCCAAGAAAGTGTATGTGGGGGAACAGGTACTTGGGAAACTAAGGCACAGGGTCTTGGGATGGGGGGAAAGAGGGGTGGAGTAACTGGAGTATGAGGCAGGAATGAGTATTGGGGCAACAAGTATGGGGGAGGTGGGGCTTTGGGGAAATACTGAGGAATGGGGAAACTGATACTGCAAAGTGGGCTATGGGGGAAAGTGGGGTGTGAGGGGGAAATGGGGTACAGGGGAGACTTGGATGGATGAACCAGGAAGGGAATGTGGCTGGGGAGCTGGGGCACAGGGGGAGCTGAGGGATGGGAGCGGAAGTGGGATGGAAGGAAATGAGTACAGTGAGTGGAAAAGGGGGGCTGTTTACTGGGAGAATTTGGGGCACAGCGGGAAACTGAGGCATAGGAAGATTTCTGGCTTAAAAACAGCATTTATTGGGGTGTTCAGAGCTCAGGGCCCCTCTGTGCCTCCCCACGGGTCTCAGGCCAAGCCTCCTCCCCATGCCAGTTGGCAAAAATCACCTCCTGTGCCAGGTGCTCTGGGGACGGGCGGCCCAGTGCCAGGTTCCGCAGTGCAATCAGTGTCATCAGGGCACTGCAGGGACAACGGTGGGCAACAGCGGCACGGGGGGGGGAGGGGGGGCAGTGGGGGATGAGGGGACAAAGGGGCTTTGGGACTGACCTGCGGCGGAAGATGAAGAACTTCCTGCGGAGGAAGCGCTGGAGGCGCTGGACCAGGCTGGATTCCCGCTCCCGCCGCCGCTCCCGCCGCAGGAACAGCGACACCACTGGGTCCAGTGGGACCCCTGCAGGCAGGGGCTCCCCCAGGATGGGACGAAGCTCGGGGGGCAGTGGGGATTGTTCTGGGGGGTGTGAAGGTGATGGGGTTTTTGGGGTCCCCATGATCTCCCCAGTCTGGCAAGGGGAGCTGGGGATGTTGCCGTGATCTCCCCATCCAAGTGACAGGGACTGGGTGTCCCCGTCATCCTCCCATCCTGTTGCTCATCAGAGAATGAAGTGACTGGAATTTGGGTCCCCTGCTGTCCCCCCCAACCCAGTGAGAGTGATAGGTCTTCCATGATCACCTCAGCTCACCAGGGGCTGAGGTGATGGAGCTTTTGGGGTCTCCCAGTGCTACCCAGGCGTTGTATGATGAGAATTTTGGGGTCCCCAGGAAGCAAGGTGTCAAGGATTTTGAGATTCCCCGGTGTGACGTGTCACGGGTTCTGGGTTCTCCAAGAATGAGGTACTCAGCATTTGGGGGTCCCCCCCACCCTCACCAGTGCCATTGAGCACGCGCTCCCGCAGCTCCTGCAGCTGTGTCAGGTTGCGCTCCAGCTCCAGCGCCGTGGTGTTCACGTACAGGTACATGTAGCATGAGGGCTCCGGAGACATTGTGTGCACCTTGTGGTACTGCCCCACTGGCAGCTGAGGGAACAGGAGTGTCAGCATCCCCAGGTACCCCCAAGCTCCCCAGGGTCCCTCCAAGCCTTACCTGCATCCCCTCACCCTCCTGTAGTGAGTGGTTCTGCTGCTGCTCCACCAGCTCCACCACCACCTTCCCCTGCAGCACCCGCAGGCTTGTGTTCCCCAGGTCTTCACTCACAAAGTTCTCCAGGTGCAGGCCTGGAACACAGCTGGCTCTGTACTCCCATCCCAAACCTCCGGGACCCCCCCTGTGTCCTGGTCCACATCCCTCCCAGCCCTCAGGTACCCACCATATCCTCTACTCCACACCTCCCCCTGATTACACAGACCCCCCCTGTACCCCAGAATGCCCCCTCAACCTCAGGTTACCCCATGCCCAACCCTTGAACCTGTGGGACCCTTGGTTCCCTGTATCCACCACTAAACCCCCTCCATGCCCTGTAACCCCTGTACCCGACCCCCAGGGCACCCCTGGATCGCACCAGGGAAGTCTGCAATGAACACTGCATCTGTATGTCCATCCAGCTGCGCCTCTAACTCCTGCAGCCGCTGGCGCCATGGAGACAGATCCACAAGCAATGGGAGCAACCACGGTGTGGGAGTCCATGGGGACCATGGGGCACGCACCAGGTCCACCCGGGGGTCCACAAGTCTGAGGGGACAAGGTGTCAAGACCCTGCAACACCCCCAAGTCCCTGCTGGAAGTGATGGTGCCCACAGCATGGGGAACCATAAGAACACATAGGGTCCACAACAGGTTCACCTGTGGGTCCACCAGCCTGAGGACAAGCCAGCTGCACCCCTACATGTCCCTGTTCCCCCAAACCACGTTGTCCCTAACATCAGCTGAAAGCTCCAGCAGCAGCAGCACCCACAGTTGTGGGCCCACAGCTCCCACCCCAGACCCACCCCCAGGTCCTCCATGGCCCCTTGCCCCCCACGGCCCCTGTTCCCTGGTCCCACCTCTGCTGGAAGCGCTCGTTGATGGACACCCAGATGTCAAAGTAGATCTGGGGCTGGGTGATGTTGTAGCGTGGCAGGAGCTGGCTCAGGCAGGCCGAGTACTGCTTGAGCATGTCCGCATGGTCCCGCCAGCGCCGGCTCTGTGTGAACGCCTACGGGGAGCTGGGGTGAGGTGTGGGGGAAGGAGGGGTGGGGAAACTGAAGCACGGGGAAATGAGGGATGGGGTCACAATGAATGATGGGGGAAAATGAGGACTAGGGAAAAATGATGCACAGGGGGTGTTCCATAAGTGGGAGATGATTGGGAAGTGTGGGGAGAAGTGGAGGCACAAGGGGAAAATGAGGAATGAAGGAAACTGAGGCCCATGGGGGAAGTGCCTGTATTTGGGAGTGATGGGGGGGTCACCAGGAAGAAACTGAGGCATGGCAAGAAAATGAGGGATTGGGGAAACAGCTCCAGGGGGGTGTTAGCTCAAAACACTTGAGTTTATCTAAACTGATCAGAGCCCCCACATCATTCTGCATCCCTGGGCCTGGCTCACCCTAGTCTTTGGTGGCCCCAGGGCTCACTCACCCCTGGTTTCAGGTACCCCACTTCTCCGGTGAGCCCGTCCCTGTAGGTGATTTTGACGTGCTGGTGGAAGCGGGAGTGGACCATCATGTCCCAGGAGTAGCCATAAAGCCCATTGGTCCAGTTGTTGTAGCCCTGGGGAGATATGGGGAGATCACAGCACAGGAGTGTCCCCATCCTAGGGGACAAGGAGGGGACAGGGACCGCCATACCTACCACCAGCCCCCTTCTACCACTCTAAATGCTCTCCCACACCCTTAATTGCCCCCTACATGTCCCCAGATGCCCTCCACATCCCCCAATACCCTTCCTGTGTTTCTCAAACTCCTTACTCTTCCCAGACCACCCCCTTGTCCCCAAACCGTTTCCCCAGTCCCTCCCCCTTATGCTCACCTGGGTGATGAAGTGGGAGTACGGCAGGAAGAGCTGCTCCAGCACGTAGAGGATGGTGAAGGCTGCTGCCAAGTGCTGGCGAGGCCGAATGGCCCCCTGTGCCCCTCGGCCCTCGTAGTGGCAGTCAGGGCTGGGCTGGGGGGGCTTTGTGCTGGGGAGCCACCCCTGCAGCGAGGGCGGGCAGCGGGCCAGAAGCCCCCGTGGCCACTCGGGACGGCAGAAGAGCCCATTGGTGGCCAGCATGGTGTAGGAGAACATGCCTGGGGTGAGGACACTTAGGGACCCCCACTGCACCTGTGGGTGGAGGGTGCCCCTGTCTGGGATTGGGGGGGGGGTCCCTGCACAAGGCCATGATATTTTAGGGTGTCTGGGCCCCCCTGTTAAGGATTGGTTGGGGGGTTTTGGGAGTCATGGAGCAGGGAGCTTGCCCCGGTTGCGGGTGTTTGTGGGTACCCAGGGGTTTGAGATGCTCTGGGGATGCCCTGGGCATACTGGGGGTGCCATGTCTCTCACCGATGCTGAAAAGCTGGGAGTTCATGCAGTGGAAATAGGTGACGAAGACAAGGGCGAGGTTCCGTGTGGCGTCGAAGAAGAGCAAGAAGCCAGCAGAGAGGTCGAGCACCAGGCCCCCGCCATGCACCACTAGCCGGCTGGTCAGTTCCTCAGACAGCACCAGCCTGGCCATGGAGCCTTCCCTGGCATCAGCCTCACCCCAGAACTGTACTCAGCCTCATCCTGCCTGCTCCTCAGCCCCATCCCATCATCTCACTCCCCTTCCTCCTCCTGTCACATTATTCATTCTCAACCCAAACCCAACCCTCTGTACCCTTCCTCATCCCATCCCCCCATCAGCCCCTCCCCCCTCTCCATCAAACCTCCTTAACCTTATCCTCCAACTCCATAACCTTCCTCATCCCCTCACAATCCCATCCCAGCTCCACATTCATCCTCATCCCCTCCCCTGTCATCCCCCTCACCCTCCTCCCTGTGCCACATTCCTGTCACCCCGTCCCCATCACCTCCACCTCATCCTCACTTTGGACCCCTCAATTCCACTGCACCCTCATCAATCCCCTTCATCCTCCTCATCCTCAACCCAAACCACCCCTCACCACCCTCATCTCCACCACTCCGCTGTCCCCCTCTTTACCCTCATCCACCCCCTCACCCCTTCCCCTCCCTGACCTGAAAGGTGCAAAGAGCCAGTGTCGGGCAAGGGTCCCCATGGAGAACCCTCCGACCCAGTCAGCATCCAGCTTCTTCAGTCCCGCAATGAAGTACACGATGAACACCTGGGGGGACAGAGTCAGAGGCTCCAGGGGGTCCTGGGGGTCCTGGGGCAGGGACACCCACCTGGGCACGCAGCAGGGCATAGTTCCACAATGGGACATGAGCGTTCCGCTTCTGGGGACGAAAGAGCCCATCCACAGACCTGCAGGGACACGTGGGGACAAGGCCACTGTCATCCCATTTGCTAGAGCCATGGGGACACATGTCACTGCCCAGCAGGGACACAATGGGGACAGAGTGCCAGGTGTGACACCAGGTGGGTACACAGTGCCACAGGCATGTGTCCTGGGGACACAGCACCACAGAGACTCCAGGACTTGTGCCACCTACTGGGAACACTATGGCCTATGCCACCCCAGGGCCCCCCCATGCCACAAAGGACCCCAAAACCTGTGCCACCCATAGGTGACCCAGTGCCACAGGGGTCCCCAGCACCTGTACCACCCCCAGAGACATCAGAGCCACAGGGGTTGCCAGGACTTGTGCCACTCCACAGGGACCCGATGTCATGGGGGTCCTGAGGATCTGTGCTATGGGGTCTGGGCTACCCCACTGGGACCCTGATGCCACAAGGGACCCCAAAACCTCTGCAACCCCATGGGAACCCCAGCTCCATGTCACCACCCTGCTGCCCCTGCTGCCCTGCAGAGCTGCAGAGCCTGGGTTCCCCAGAGCCACCCATGTCCCCTTGTGTCCCCACAGGCTCCCTGTGCTTTGGGGGACCCTGCAGCCTCCCAGGTGCCCACCCATAGCGGTCGGCACCCAGCAGTGCCAGCTGGAAGCCCAGCAGCCCGTAGAGATAGGAGTGGTTGTTCCAGGAGGTTTTGTCCAGTAGCAGCAGGTACCAGTACGGGCAGAGAAACGCGATGCAGCTCAGCCGGTAGCAGCACCCCAGCATGATGCCCAACGCTCCTGTGGGCACAGGACCCCTGGTGTATTCCCTGTCTCCTCCTGGTGCCTGTCCCCAGCCTCCCTTCATCTCCCCTTCCAGTCCCAGCGCCATTCCCACCCCAGTGCCAGTCCCCACTGTGATTCCTGCCCATGTCGCACCCCCATTCCTGCCCCAGTGTCAGACCGTGCCTGTCCCATTCCTCCCTGGTCCCATTCCTGTCTGTACCCAGGAACATAATGGTGTAGAGCAGGTACATCCAGTCCAGGGGCAGGGGCTGCAGGAAGGGCAGCAGTGGGAAGCGACACACCTCCAGCCCGTCCAGGTATCGCTGGTCCAGGTGCCCCAGGCCCCGCTCCTGTGGCACATCCAGGGCCATCAGCAGTCCTGTGGGGGACGAAGGGGGGGTCAGTGACCCCACCAGGCGTCCATTGGTCAGTGACTGTGTTCCCTCCATCCAGCCTCAGGGAGCCCCAGGTGTCCAGGCGGGCACTGACCCCTCCACCCACCCAGGCCATTGCCCAACCTTTAGTCCTGTGCTGACGTGTCACGGCTGGACATTGCCGGCCCTCCTCGGATCTGGGAGATCCCCTGGATTTCCGCCCCTCTCCCCAATGCCTTGAAGCCCCCCCAAAGTCCCAGTGGCCCCTGAACCCCTGGATTCCCTGAGCTCCCACAGGCCCAGCCTCCCTGTGCCCTCAGAGCCCTCCAGGCACACCAAAGCCCCCCAGTCCCCGCAGCCACTCTGGCCCCCCAACCTCCACTGCCCCTGTTCCCCCATTTCCCCTCCTGAGACCCGTCTGGCCCCCCGGAGCCCACGATCTGCTTCTCCCCACTCGGAGTTCTCCCGGACCCTCCCAGCCCGGGGGTACCCGTTCTGTTCCCCCGGTGCCCACCTTGCCCGGTCTCTCTGTCCGGGTGCCCCCGAACCCTGTGGTTCCTGTGCCCTTCAGAGCCCCTTGGTCCCTCCAGACCCCGCTCTCCCTGTCCCCTCGAAGCACCTCCGGCTCTGCCGGTCCCCCAGGAACTCCCCCGGAACCCCGTCCCTGCTGACCGAAGGCTGCGCGGAAAGCTCCGAGTGCAGCGGGGTCCTGCGGCCGGTGCAGCAGCCGGACGAAGCGGTGCCATCGCGTCAAGTCCCGTAGCTCGAACCCCAGCAGCCGCCGCGCCAGCCCGGGGCCGGCACCGGAGGAGTTGGGGGACCCGGAGGGGCTCGGGGGAGACCCCGCCGCCTCCCCCCGCTCCGGCCGCCTCCGCCGCGCCGGACCTGTCGGGGGTCACAGGTCAAGGGGTCACCGGGGTCCCATCGGGTCCCGCGCCCCTCAGCCCGAAACGCTCTGTACCCGCCGCCGCCGCCATCGCCCCGGCCCGCCTCGCTGCACGTGACGGCAGCGGCAGCCAATCAGCTGCGAGGGGCGAAGCTATTGGACCACACCCCATCAAGCCCCGCCTCTTGTTCCCACCAGACTCCGCGCCCCTGCCCCTTCCAGGACCCCCCGACCCACCCCAGACCCGAACCCCCCAACCCGAACTCCCGGCGCCCCTGGATCTCCACGACCCCCGACCCACTGTGATTCCCGACCCCACCATGACCCAGGCTCGCCGCGTCCCCGGCCCGCCCCTGGCCCCGGCCCTGCCACCCCCCGCCCTGACCCCGCAGCAGCCCCGGCCCGCCCCCAGCCCGCCCCCACCCCGGCGGTGCCGTCGCTGCCGGAAGCCCCGGGCAGACTGGGCGGGTCTGGTGCCGGCGCGGGACCGGAGCCGAGCGGGGCTGGGCGAACCATGGTGGGGCCGGGGCACCGAGAGGCACGGGGGGGCACCGAGGAGGGGTGTGGGGGGCGCCGGGATGTGTAGGGGCTCCGGTGGCGTCCGTGGGGAAGCAACCGGGGTGTTCCTGGGTATCTGTGGAGTGCCAAGGGGGTGTTCATAGGGGGTGAGCAGTGCCCGTAGGGTGTTTAGGGGGACCCTTTTGGGGGCTCCAGTGCACGTGTGGGGGTCTGGGGTGCCCACAGAGTGCTTGAGCGAGTGCCCACCGTGCCATGGGGTGCCCATAGCGTGCATACCGGGTTCCTCTGGGGTATCCGGGGTGTATATAGGGGGCGGGGTGCCTGGGGTTGCCTATGGAATGCGAGGGAGTGTCCGGGGGATCCACAGGGTGCCTGGGGAAATGCCTGTGGGGTGGTTGGGATGGACGTGGGGCACTTGTGGGGTGCTTTGAGGTTCACACGGGGTGTCCAGAGTACATACGAGGTGCCAGGTAGGTTCACAGAGGGTGCTTGGGGTGCCTGTAAGTTGCTTAGGGGGTCTCTTTGGGGGGTTCACACTGTGCCTGCAAGGTGCTGGGGGTCACACATGCTTGCAGGGCACATGGGGTGCTCAGAGCTGTTGGGGTATGTGGGATGCCTGTAGGGGTCGAGGAAGTGCTCAGCAGATGCTTGGGGTGGGCATGGAGTGCCTGTGGGGGACTCAAGGCATTTTCGGGGTACTTCAGAGTATATGGGGTAACCAGGGAGCATACAGGGTGTCTGAGGATATATATGGGATGTCATGGGGGTGCTTAGAGAGAGGTACCCAGGGTGCATATAGGGTGCTTGGGGTGGATGGGGTGCCTTTGATGACTGTAGGGCCACCTCTGGGGTACCTGTAGGGTGTATATGGGGTGTGGGGAGTGCTCAAGGGGTGTATATGGGGCACCCATGGGATGCTGGGGTGCCTGTGGCGGACTTGATGAGTTCTTTTGGGGTGCCTAGGGTGTTTTTATCGTGCCCAGGGTACATTGAGGGTGCTGGGGGTGCCCCAGGGAATAAATGGGGTGTTTATGGGGTGTTGTGGGGGTGTCCAAGGATGCGTGTTGGGTGCTGGAGGTGCCCCCCTGACATCTGCCCTGTACTGCAGGCAGGGGTCCCGGATGGGGTCCCGGTGAACGTCGCAACAGATGCCACAACCGGCACTGGGCGCGTGCAGGCGCTGCAGCAGGAGGTTCAGGGGGTCACCACCATCATGACACAGAACATGGAGCGGATCCTGGCACGGGGTGAGAACCTGGAGCAATTGCACAGTAAGAGCCAGGACCTGGAGGCCACGGTGAGGGGGGCACAGGGAAAGTGAGGGTGGGCACGGGGTCTCCAGGGTGGGCACAGGGTACCCACCTTGAGCGTGGGGGTCACCAGGGTGGGCACAAAGTTCCCTGAAGGTGACCCAAGGTCCCTAAGGTGGCACAGTATCTCTGAGGTGGTCCCAAAGCCCCCAAGGTGATGCAGGGCTCCTGAGGTGGCACTGGGTCCCCTGGGTTGGGGCTGGAACCCAGGTCAAGGAGAACAGGATTGATAAAGGGACTGCAGGGTACCCAGTGGGATGGTGTGGGACCCTTGGGTAGCAGGGGGTGTCCCTAGGATGTCCATGGTGGTCTCCAGAGTTGCAGTTGGTGTCCCCAGAGTGGCAGCAGAGGGTCCCCAGGATGGGCAGGATTGTCTCCTGAGTGGCTATTGGGGTCTCCAGTGTGGCAGGGCTGTCCTGAGAATCTCAGCCGATGTCCCTGTGGTAGCAGTTGGGTTCCCCAGGTGACAGAGGTGTTCCCAGGAGGTAAGGGCTGTCCCTTGCATGGGATTTGGGTTCTTCAGGGTGGCATGGGGTCCCTGGGTTGGCAGTGTAGTCTCTGGGGTGGCAGCTATGTGTCCTGAGTGGTAGTGGGCAGTCCCCAGGGTGTGAGGGCTGTCCCTGGGGTGGCAGGGATGTCCGCATGTCTCTGAGCGCTGTCCCTGCAGTCAGAGCACTTTCGCACAACGTCCCAGAAGATGGCCCGGCGCTATTGGTGGAAGAACATGAAGCTGCTCATCATCCTTGGCCTCGTGGGCATTATTGTCCTCATCCTCATCATCCTCCTGGCCACTGGCACCATCCCCACCTAGAGCCACTGTCCCCACAGAGACACAGCCACCCCAGGGCCCAAATACAGATGGGGGGAAGAACCAGCGAGACTTGTGTGTGTGTGTGGTGGGGGGAACACATGGGGATATGATGGGGGACACAGATGGACATGGTGAGATGGCCATGGGGACGTGGAGGGGACACAGGCATGGGGACACAGAGGGGACAGCCACAGGGACACAGGTGTATGCATGGGACCATGGGAGGACACGGTGGGGGATAGGCCCCTTGGATGTGGGTATATGTGTGGGGACACTCAAGTGAGGTCACAAGGAGGACACGTGTGGGGACACAGGCATAGGGAGGGTGCTGTGCCAGGGTGCTGGAGGCTGTGCCAGGCACCAAGGGACAAAGGACAGTGTGATGACACTGCCACCCTTGGAGGCTGGGAGAGGGGGGAGAAAGGGGAGGGCCGAGGACAGGGACATGGGGGGTTTGCCAGAGACCTGAACATGGGGGTCCTGGTATGGCCCCATATCTGCAAGGACTTGGGGATGCCGACACTCGTGGAGCGGTGGGGCCCCTTTTCTTGGGGACAGGGCAGTCCCAAGACACACGTGTTTTGGGGTCCTAGGGACATGGGAGGCACGGGGGACTGTAGGGACAGGGGGCTCTCTGGGGACATGGGGGCCCCGAGGGACCCGGCAGCTGGGGAGGGTTGATTGGGGGGTCCCAGGGAGCCCCGTCCCGGAGGGTGCGGGCTGGGGTGTCCTGGCTCTGTGGACACTCGAGGGTGGGAGGGGGGCGGTCCTGGTCCCTCCCGTCGGGGGTGGCCCCTGGGGCCCGAGGCAGGACGGGTACAGGAACGGGCGCACCGGTAGCGACACCGACCCGTAGTACCGGGACCATGGTGAGTCCCGAGCCGCCGCTGCAGTCGCTTTTGCTTTCGCTTTCCGAGGGGACAGACCGAGATCGGAGGCACGGGACCCGCCGGGCTCGGGATCCCCAGGTGCCGGTCCCGGTCTGCGCCCCCGGGCTCTCCCTTACCGAAGGGAGAGGCGCGGCCTCCAGGAGTGGTGGCCCGCGCGGAACTTTCTGTGTCCCTGTCTGTTCCGGCCCCGCGTGTCGCGCGTGTCCCCCGCCATGCCCCGTGGTCTCGGTGTTCCCGTGTGTGCTCTGACCCCGCAGTACTCACACGTGTCCCCCCCCCCCGGTCCCCATCCTCAGGTGGCCCTGTCCCCATGGTTTCCTGTCCCCGTGTTCCCTGTGCGCCCCCCCACCTGCAGTGCCACTATCCCTGCGCTGCCCTTGTCCCCGTGGTCAGACTTTGCCCCCAGGGTGGTAGTTTCCTCCTGGTCCCCTGTGTCTCCGTAGTCCCCATGATCCTCATGTCCCCTGGTTCCCCACATGACCCATCCCCGTGGTTCTTGTGTCCCCACTTTCCCCCAGTCCTCCTTCCTGATGATGCCCATGTCCTTGGTGTCCGGTATCTACGTGTCCCCTTGGTCCTGATATCCCTATGTCCCTTTGTCCTCACGGTCCTCGCATCCCTACAGTCTCCCTTTGCCGCAGTGCCCATATCCCCAGTGTTCCCACAGCATTCCCCCCCTGTCCCCACGGTGTCCCCATATTGTTCCCCTGTGTCCCCAGCCAGGGCTGGCACGGTGCCAGCGTGAGGCCGAGGAGGTGGCGGAGCTGATGCGACAGAACGTCGCACGGGCACTGGAGCGAGAGGGGCACCTGGAGCAGCTGCAGAGCCGTGCTCAAGACCTGCGACAAGCGGTCGGACCGCGGGGACAGGCCGAGATACACGGCAGTGGGGGAGTGGCACTAGAGGGGACACCTGGAGCAGCTGCAGAGCCGGGCCAGGGCCTGGGGACACACATGGCCTGGGGATGGGGTGTGGCACTATAGGGACACCTGGAGCTGGCCAGGACCTGTGACAAGCAGGAGACCGCGGGGACACATGAACCAGTAGGAGGGGGAGTGGGGCTTTATAGGGACATGTAAATCTGGGGACACAGCCCTGGGGACACTGTAGAGGCATAAAGCCCCAGGAGGACCTGTTATAGGAACATATAGCCTGGGGGGGAGAGTATAGAGATATGTAGCCCTATGAGATACATACAGAGCCCTGGGGGACATTATGGGGACATAAATCTCAGGCCTGGACTTGCTCTAGGGACATCAAGCCATATGGGGGTGTGCTGGTTTGAAAGCAAAACCAGTGAAAGACTCCAAGTCAGAAGTACAATTTGATAGGAGGAAAAAGAAAAGTAAAAAAGTAAAATAAAATAAATTCAATAGTACAAAATACTGACAGAGTCGGAATACAACCTGACACCCTGTTAGGGTGGTAGTAGCAGTCCAGATGAAATGGTCTTGTCAAAGCAGTGATCGTGTAGAGAAGGTCTGGTAGCTCTTGTCCTCTGGGGATCCAGTGGGGAAAAAGGCCTTGTGCTGTCCCAAACCCTGGATTATATCCATGTGGGAATGCTTGGCTCCTCCCCCTGGGTGGAGCATCTCACAATGGGCTGATATCATTCTATGAGTCATGTAATGGGTCCTTGATGGCCCATTAAACAGACA